>OMLP01013610.1:13605-26159 GCA_900302685.1 Spondyliosoma cantharus
CCCCCCCCCCCTGTGTCTGGAGTTATCATATTTTAATGATGTGAGCTGTGTGAATAAAAAAGCGTCAGACTCCTGGTATGGGAGGATTTGTTTGGCAGATTCGATTGCTGGTGTCCTTTAGGCATAACTGTCGTCCTAGATTAAATGTTGTGGGGTCTTGTCAATAACAGCATGCTGCTTCTTTTGCCCTTGGCTTAATGAGAAACTAAAATATAAGTAAATATTGCTGGCTAGTGGAGGCAGTGTCATTTCAGTCACCACTGTGTTTTAATAGTGGCTGAGGGAAAAGTAAAATATGCTGTCACATCTACCACTGGAGGCTTCTGTTGGAGGATGAGTGTATGTGACATATATATCAGATTTCTTGATTCTCAGACTCGTGATCAGAAACACAAAAGAATGAAAAATGGAATTATCTTATTAGAATTCAGCCTGGAAGCTGCTTTTCATAATTCCATCTATCTGCTTTGAAGAAAGTAAACACAAAGGGAGGCTTTATCTTGATTTCAAAGGAAATGCCACCCCTTCCTCTGTCTGTCAGGAAAGAAATAATGAAGTTACAGTGGAAGTCTGTCTGCAGTAGATCTCAATGTGCAAAAGATTATCAAAATATATTTTTTAAAACCTCTTCTTTATGCCTATCTCTGCTGTCCTATTTTTCCACATATGAAACATGCGTTTGTGAACAGCTGCATTACAGCTTTGCAAAACAAAGTCTTAAATCATGCTTTTGTGTTTTGAGGACAGGGCCTGGAGTTGAGAAAGTGATTCTGGATGCTGTTGCTGTAAATGAGCAAAATACTGCTTTGCCCATCTAGGGAGACTTTTTTCTTGGTCTGTTCTATTGGTTTTCCATGTTCCATGTTTGGAAAGTCTGCCACAGAAATGTACAGTGCTTCTTAGGTGTGTCACATTACTGACAGGTTTTGAATAATATTGTTTGAATTCCAGCCTTTGTTTCCTGTGAGGATGCAGCCTGTGCGGCGTGACAGGATAAATCTTCCCCCGCCGAACGCAGCTTGATCAGCAAAGTTTGATTAAAGAGTTCCTGCTTCATTGTGTCTCACCCTGGGCAGGTACTGGGTGTTGTCATGGTAACATTCTTCCGTACAGGATCTGACACCCATGACCTTGTTAGATGGATGAGAAGACGCCCCTGTCGATATCAGTGCCCGGCAGTGAGTCATAGCTCTAGATTTATTTGATGAAATACTGGTGTGGGCCACCCATAAAAGGACAGAATGATCTCACATGCTGTTGATAAAGTAATATTCATTTTGTTGTTGTTGGGATGGAGAGCTAGTGTCTTTAAGAATATAAGAATATCTTTCAATTAAGCTCCATGCTTTGCCGTGGCCTCGTAACTGGACACTGGACGGTCAACACTACTCTGGATTTTCGTGTTTTCCAGACACTGAATAAGAATATCAATGTCACATCCTGTGTCCACTATATGGCATTGGAAAACGTTGCCAGGAGGTAGCCCAGTGACTATGACATCTGATTGTTATGTAGATTCTCTCAAGACCACACTCTTTTGAAATTTGGAGGGGTATAAACAGTGTACACTGAAGTAAAAACAAACGCCTGGTTCATGGGAAAAAATTCCTCATTAGCATCAAGGTCTTAAGATTTCTCTGGATCAATGAACCACTTAATAAATATGGGCATGTAGACGCCTTTAGGCAGAACTCTTGTCAAGCATGTGAAGTTTGAGGCAGTTTGAGGCATGTTTATTTGGTTTACGGCAAGTTCCAGTTTCATGGCAACTCACAGTCTCACAGTCACAATAAAGCATCATCGAGGTCCAGTCTGTGCTTGGTCTCTAATTATTGTGTGTTGATTTCTTTGTGAAGTCATTGTGCAATGTTTGTGTGGCTATTATTTGTTTTGATTTATCATCTGATGTCAAATAAATAAGAACCTACTTCCTCACTCTGAGATGTCTCAGATATGTGTATATGCTATCTCCTCAGATAACACTCAAGGTTTTCAATGTTGTATGATTACCCTTATAATTGAGTCTTTTGTCTAATCATATAACACTGTTTTTTAAAGGATTTGCCTGGAGCAGGCTTCAACTGTAGATATTATTTGGAAACTGTATCAGGTTATGTAACACACAGATTTCTGTGAGATATTAAACAGGCGTTCATGTAACACTTGATTTTAATTGGTTATTTGAGCACACGCCACTTATTGTCCATGGATTTGATGTTAATGTGGTATTCAAGAGTTTGTTGTAATTGGTTGAGAGACAGTGGAGTGGTCAATCGGGATAAAGCTAATTTGAATACTAATGGTTTTTCCTTTGTCTGCCCGCTCCATTAGATTCATGATTTGCGTTGGAGTGGGGCTTAAACAAAAACAAGTGTGCTAACAAGTGCTCTACAAAGAGTCTTAATCCCATCTCTCCCTTCTTTTAGTATCTTTAGATTAGAAAGCTACTACTGTATTTGCACATTAATCGAACAGATAAAACTGTTGCATGCCACTCATTTTTTCCAAGGGCTTCTGGTATGTGATAGATTGGAAATGTTTTAAAATAGGGTACTTTCACACTGCATGATTTTAAAAATGTAAAAGGATGTGGTTTCCTTCTGGCAGGCCCAGAAAACAGGATGTGTCTGATATGTATGTGCTGGTGGCGATAACCTGAGGACATGCTTATGCCTGAGTTTTAAAATATCAGTCTTTGTTTCCTTACAAAGACTGAATAGTGGTCATTTTTAAACCTATTGCTTTTGTATCTTACTCAAAACATAATTTATTTAGTTTTTCATCTGAAACAATTTATAATGATTGCTGACAGATTATTGCCTGTATGTAGTTCAGAAGAAGGAGTTCTTTGTTGTTGTTTGGCAATGTACACATACAATTTTGATTTGAGGTTAAAGAGGGACTTTGTGCCACCTTCCAGATTCAAGGTTTTATACATTTATATCCGATATGTAGAATATAGTTCCGTATGGCCTAAAACAACAAAGTTGCCTGTATGGTTATGATCATTGCTGAGTTGTCCTGCAGTTGCTTATAGGAACAGTAACTTGTTCTGGACTGTTCTGTATTGCTGCAGGCAAGTACCCACAAACAACCAGTTTTTAAATTTCAAGTCTACTTTGGACAATAATATAAAGCCAAAACTACAAAAAAAGTTTTACTGTTGCCCATCTTTCAAATTTGCCATTTGTTAGACTTCAACTCATGGGAACTCGGCTCCATGTAAGTGATCCAGTTCATAGGATTTAGGACATTGAGGTTTTGATTCAATGGCAATATCAGTTTATTTATCTCACCTAAGCCTGGCTGAAATGGCCAACAACAACACAGAACAGCAATTCAGAAATAAGCTCTCTTAATCCTCTTCACTTCTGCCCCTCTGCTTTTCCAGTCTTACATGACCAGTTGAGGGTTAGGGGGAGACCGAAGACTGTCCCATAGGATAGATTGGCTGCTTGGTAGAGAAAGTTTGCCACCTAATGGAGACAGTGTAGCACTGCCTTCCTAATTTATACTGTCTCACACAGCTTATTTTTCAGTTTTCCTCTTTTTGCCACACTAAATCCGCTTTACTTTTGTGTAGCTCTGTGTCTGATAAAATGCATAATTGGATCTTTTTTCTCTTGTTTGATTCAGTATTTTTTCCTGCATGGACATGAACTTTGTAATATGCTTAGTTTCTAACTACCTCCCTGCATTTTGTTTAGGTGAAGTATTTATCACAATTAAATTAATTAAATGTTTAAAATTAAATTCACAAATTAAAAACAAGAGTTTAATTTATACCTTTCTCTCCTGTTCTCTTTTTTAGGTCCAATAAACCCCAGATCTGAGGCTTGGAAAGTGCTCATCATTTTGTACTACCCTTAGTACCTGTGACCTGTAGCTTCATGGAGAGGTTTCCTGTCCACTGACCCAGCAGGCTGCCTTACTGGACCAGCAGCCATGTCCGCCTGCAGCACCTTCACAGAGCACGTGTGGAAACCAGGCGAGTGCAAGAACTGCTTCAAACCTAAGAGTCTGCACTGCCTGGCACAAAGTGGTGGAAGGAAGCCTCCTGAGCAGAGGCCTCCGACCACTCAGCAACTGAATCTACCCCCTGCTGGGGCCAGAGCCAACCCTGACCTTACCAACTCCCAGAGGGCTGGCAGTGCGTCTGCCCGTTCAGGACACTTCCGTCCACCAGTGGCTAAAAAACCAACGATTGCTGTTAAGCCGACTATGATGCTGCCTTGCTCCTCTGCAGCACTAGATTTAGATGGCAACCTTCAAAGACCACCAAATGTGATAGAGCAGGGCAAAACATCAGCCTTCACAGTCTGGAATCGCAATGGACTGAACCGTAAGAGGCCCGGTGGGCCCAGCAACAACAACAATGAGGGAGAGGATGGTAGTGAGGAAATTGAGGGCTATGGGCAACTAAGCCCAAGGACCCCAAGTGGAAATAACAACAATAGTGGACTGACAGATGTCCTAAAGGAGATTGCAGGGTTGGGCCCTGGCCTTAACCCTTCGCCCATTTCTGGTTCCAAAGACTTGTTTTGGGGACGAATCAGTAGTTCATACAGACGGTCTTTGGAGAGAGGCCTTCCGGCCTCAAGCTGTCTGGCCATGGGAAGCAGCAGCAGTAGTGGTGGTGGTTGCAGCACTGCTCAAAAACGGGTATCCCTTAGCGATAGCAATGAGATCATCAGCACAGAGGGTGGTCGCTTTTGCTACCCAGAGTTTTCCAGTGAAGGCGAAGATGATGATGAGGATGAAGATGAAGAGGAAGAGACTGAAAGGGATGAGGATGATGAACATGAAAGCTGGGATGAAAGTGATGAAGAGCTATTGGCCATGGAGATACGTATGCGAGGCCAACCAAGATTTGCAAATTTCCGCGCTGCTACATTGTCTCCGGTACCTTTTGCTGCTGGGAAAAAGTGGAATACTGTACCACTTCGTAACCGCTCACTACAGCGAATCTGTGCAGTGGACTATGATGATAGCTATGATGAGATCTTAAATGGATACCCCTCCATGGACTCCAATGGGGCTCTGCTTCCCTATGGGTCCCATGACATGCAAGGCAGTGGTTTCCTATCAAATACAGAATCTACCACTTCTCCAGAATCATTGTCTTCTTTACCAGAGGATTCTCGAACAACTTCCAGCAGTGGGAGCAGTGCTCACTGTGCTCTGCGTAATGGCTTGCAGTCTCCCACATCTTCTAAGGCACCTGTTTCCTGCACATCTCCGAAAAAGGAGCCCGTCCACAGAGCACTGAGTCCTCTTAAGATGACTGAAACACACAAGGCTGTCCTTGCCATTAGATTAGAAGATCAGGATGGCAGAGAAGGCATGCCAATGCCCCAGGCCCTTCCAGGTCAACCAGTCACTATCAGTTTTAGTCCCACAGAGGAGCAAGCTAAACCGTACCGTGTGGTGAATTTGGAAAAATCTCTGATCTGTAAGCCTTACACTGTAGTGGATGTGTCAGCATCCATGGCCAACAAAGAGGAACAGATTCCAGACTCTACTCCAAAACCCAAAAACCTGTCAATGCCTTCCAGCCCTACATCGTTCTGTAGCACTCCTTTAGGTCAGCCCCTCTCCCCAGTCTCCCCTGCTTCTCCAACGTCTCCTGTAATGTCAACATCACCAACATCTGTAGCGCAGCCAGGTACATCCCGAAAGAAATCAGGGAACATACGCTACCAAGAGGTATGGACATCTAGCACAAGTCCTCGCCAAAAGATACCTAAAGTGGATCTAGGGGTTGGGACTAATCATGGCCCCTCCATCCCTACTCCGCACTGCAGTCACAAGTCAGCTCCCACTTCTCCCATTGCTGGGCTGTCTTCATCCCGAACTGTACCTGTGAAGTCCCCCAATTTATCAGAGATCAAGTTTAATAGTTTTAATAATGCAGGCATGCCTCCTTTTCCTATTATTATTCGAGATGAACCAGCTTATGCCCGCAGCTCTAAGAATGCTGTTAAGGTACCTATTGTTATCAATCCAAGTGCATATGACAACCTAGCTGTGTACAAGAGCTTCTTGGGACTCAGTGGGGAACTGCAGCAGCCGAAAGGAGTCGGTAGTAGGGTAGCCAGCCATACTTACGAAGAGATTGGTTCCTCTGAGAGTGTCCAGTCCTCCTCAACAGAGAAAACTATATCTGGTAGAGGCACATCGGAGAGAGTCTCTTTTGAAGAGACTAAAGCTCCACATGAAGCAGCGTCAAAAGCACCAAATTCACAACCTAAAACCACTACAGACTCAAGCACTGTGACAAGCACTGTGATGAGCCCGACAGTTGGGGCCCTCTCTCCCAGTACATCATCAAATTCCCCTACCATTCTTGCCATTACTGCAAACCTACCTAAAACTAGCCCCTCTGCCAGCGCTGTTACACGCACTTGCAAGTCAAGTTTAGATGCTACTTGCAGTAAAGATGATAGTACAGACTTAGCTTTAGCTTCTGGGGCAACATTAAGCCATAAGGAGGAGGCCAGTGCTGTGCTTTTACAAATTGTGGCCTCCATCCACCCTCCCCAGTCTCCTCCAGAGTCACCTTCAGCACAAGACAAAACCCCCAATTCTGAGGAGCTTTATGCCCTCCCCCCTGACGCCATGAAGGAGACTCTCACCAGACCCAAATCTCTCTTCTCCACAACTGATGGCTGTCTTTCCAAGCCCAAGAAGGACACACCGTTGAACGTTTTGTCTAAATCTCAGAGTGCCTCTGCTGCTGTCTCACTCTCCAGCCCCCGTTCAGAGCCCAATGCTCCCTTCCCCCCTCCAAGATCTACATCTTCCCCTTATCACGCTTCCAACATCCTACAGAGACATTTTGGCAACTGGACAAAGAGTTCAGCGTCCAGTTCCCCTGTACGACCCAGTGAAGGTGAATCAAGTCCAGGTGGAGAGGGGAGACGCATTTCAACAGATAGTGCCAAACCCAAACGCTGGATCTCCTTTAAGAGCTTCTTTCGTCGGCGGAAAGATGAGGATGAGCAGAGAGAGAAAGTGGAGAGAGAGAAGGAAAAAGGCAAGCTGGTTGGACTTGATGGAACAGTCATTCACATGCTTCCGCCACCACCAATCCAACAACATCACTGGTTCACCGAGGCAAAACCAGAAGATCCAACCCAGAAGCCAACAATCATTTTCACCTACAAACCAGAAAGTGGCAGCACTCCTGGTGATGGAGAAGGAGAACTACAAGTAGAGGAGTGCAGAGAAAATGCATTACTGACACCTGATGAGAGCAAGGAACCCAGACCTTTGAGGCCAGGACAAACACCACCCTCACACACCACTGGATGTGATCTCATCAGCAAGGACTTCAGGTATTTGTCCAAGATTCTGACACCATTACATTAATCAGAGTAACCAGAGTAAAGCCTGTAACAGTCGCACATAGTAGTAAAGGTTCTGTTTAAATCTAGGGTTTACCCGGTAATATGTTAAACATGAATGTGGTTTCAGATTAGTAGAGAGATTACAAAATCACACAACAGTAAACATGAGATGCTAAGGTAAACCCTTTTCTCAGATAATCTCAAAGCAGGAATTGACATTGTTATAGTCAATGTGTCTCTGGGGATTTGGTAGGGATCACAAATATCATCTAATCATTATGTATGGATGCACATGTTGAGTAGAGCTCAGTAGAGTTAGGATTTTGGCCCAGCTTTGTTGTTTTCTTGTTTTCCTGTAGAACGGTTAACCTAAAATGAGAGGTTGTTCCCCCAAAAACAATTTTACATGGATTGTAACAAGGTGAATGATACTGTTAGCTGCTGTAAAAATGGTTTCTCATATGCCTTTGTCTTTAAGACCCGTAGTGAAATTCTCAGGACTCTCTTAAAGGGCCCACATGTTCCTTGTATGTCACCCTTCGCTAGTCTAATGAATGATTTTGCACGCAATGCCAGTATTACCCTTACCCACATGCATTCCCTTCAGAGCATTCATTGGACCAAACTCAAAATAAAGATCCTCAACCTTTGCCAGCTGCTCCTCTAGAGTGCCAGGGGTGCTTCTCCCCCATCAAACAGATCCCTCATCACAGATTCTAGAGGTGTTTGATCCTAATTTGGCATGTCTGGTCGTCCCACTTGTCCAGCCGACTTCATGGACTATACAGACTTATGTGGTCTTTTCCTTAATGTCATCCATTACCTGAAAAACAGGCTCCGTGTTCAACAGTTCCCTCTTCAGGACGAGAAGTCAGTGAGTTACAAGTCATTGAACAGCAGTCGATTCAACATTTACTCTATAAATCAACGCTTTAGGCATATTCCCTTTAGCATCTCAAATTGTTTTAAATGCTGATTTCAAACACATACACACACAGTAATCAGTCCTATTGACAGTGTAGTCCCTGTATTCTTGCATTATAAGTTAATTATTTGTCTTTGCCTTTCTGTTTCATTTCTTAGGGTAAGTTTCCTACAGTGTGAGTAATGGTGCCAGATAGAAATAACCCAGATGTGTCAGATACACTGTATTTTATGCTCTAAATTATAAACTTGTTTGTGTGCCCAGAGATGCTCTAAGATGGTAATCAGGCAAGTGGATGTTGCAGTGGCCAAACAAAGACTCATTCATCAGGGGAGCCGTATACGGAAAGCATTGCTAATAATGTGAAGTACTAATCACTAACCATTCTCATGATGGATAATACACTCTGAGAACATTCCCAATCCATTTGTGTTAATGACTGTTGTAGCACAATATTTAAAAGCGTACTGTTGGTTCAAAGCAGGAAATTACATTTGACAGGGTTTCCGCAGGCTCTTAAAAAGTTTAAAATTTGCCAATTTCAACTTTAGGCCTTAAAAGTCTTAGATATGTCCATATTTTGCATATAGGTCTTAAATTACATTTAGTTAGGTCGTAAATATGTACTTTCATTTACGGTTTCCGTTGTTGCCTTTTTTGTTTGTTTTTGTTTTGGGGAAATGTGTTGGTGAGATTGACAGTTAGCTCTGTGTGTTGTACTTCTTTCTGAAGTATCCAGGAACGTAAGTGGCATTTTGCCAACAGCCCAGTCAGAATTTATCGCCATACGCTTTGCCAGTTCCGGAAAGATTTCGACTGCGGAATCTGCTACAATTATGGGAAAGTGTAAATTTAACAAGTGTTGGCTTGAACATCCCGAATTCAGTTGGTTAAAAGCCGTATCTGATAATGAATTTGAAGCTCAGTGTATGCTCATGCAAGCGGACCCTCAAATTTGGGACACTTGGTGTGAAAACGCTGGTGTCACACACAAAATTGGAAAAACACCAGTTAGCTTCTAAAAGTCTCCAGTGAAGTCGCGCTATCACACACTTATATACACCTTTGTCACCAGTTCCCGGTCCAAGTTCATCCAGTTCTGCTCAACCCGAACTCTACGCCGTCTTGCAGTCAAGCGACATTCAAACCATCTTCGGCTCAACTCCGATGTTGAAAGCGGAAGCGCTTTGGATTTTGAATACTGTCGCTAAACATCAGTTGCGCGCGCACACACACACACACACGCACACACACACGCACACAAACAAACTATTAAAGTTAACTAAATTAGATTAGATTCCCAGATAAAACTAAACTAAAACTACTTGATCACTTGTTAAACTGATTAAAACTAAACTGAAATAAAAAACAAACTGAAAAACTAAATTAAAATAAAAAACTGGAATAACCCTGACACACACTCACTCACTCCATTCTTCATTGTTTGAGTTGCTCTGTGAATGGCAATAAATTTGGTTATTTTTTACTTACTTTTTCGTTCTTTGTGTAGGTCTTAAATGTAGCTCAAAATGGTCTTAAAAAGGTCTTAAAAAGTCTTAAATTTGACTTGTTCAAACCTGCAGAAACCCTGATTTGAACTGCAGATCCATCAAGTACATGATTTGACCTAGAAAAAAACATCCACCTTTTGTAAACTCACCCCAAACCCCACCCAAAATTGTACAGTAGATGATTAAATAATTAATCATCTGACTCATCATGATGCACCTGGCACAATCACTTGGTCAGAAATAGTAATTTCCTAGTAATCTAAGTTGCGACAAGATGTGGTATATTTTCAATCAGTGTGAAATGACTAATTAGTCAATGTTACATAAAAGTCGTGACTTGGCAGCAAGCATAAGAAAAAGTTTCCAGAGTTAGAAAGTACTGCTTGAGCTAAGTACACCCTACAGTATATCATTACTACCTCTTCCTGGGGTTTCATGTCATTTTCTGAGCAAATTCCATTTTATTTTGTGTTGGCGTATGTGTAATTAAGCACATAAAACTAAATGAAACCAGAGACTGTGCAGCATCTGGACTTTGATGTATTTTCAGGAGGGAAATTGGGATTTGCTATTATGAAATTGTTGTTGATTTTTTAAAACAGATCAGGATCTGTTTTAAAAAATCATTCCACAGAACCCACTTGATTAGTAGGAGTATCACTGTGGAACTGTTCACCTTGCTGACGCCACGGCCACATACATTTTGGCAAGGGAGCAACTTTTTTTAGATGTTCTTGTTGGTCTTCTTACCCGATCTGTCACATTTTGACCTACATTGATCTTATCCATTTCTTCGTATCCCAACCACTCTCATACTATCCATTTCTTCTGGGTTCTTTCAAGGTACTTGGCTTTCCACCATCATTTTCTCTTTTCGGTGCAATTTTTTGCTCCTCTTCCATGCCTTACTTCCACATTTTTTCTCTTTGAGCCTGAAGCACTGCAGATTCTTGAATATATCTCTCCTCCATCCTGTCATTAGCTTGGCCCCATTCTGTCTCTTTTCTAGCTTCCCTGCTTTTTCTTTCCTCCTCAAGCTTCTGCTCTCGCCATCTCTTCTTTCTACCAGAAGTTCCTGTCTCTTCACACACTTTATGACAAGTGGTACAAGAGTCAAGTATGTGCAAGGCTTGCTATTAATATGGGTTATCTAGGTGACCCTGTACTAAAATTGGATATGTGAAGGTGTACTGAATGTATTGGAAAGTACCCTGTATGTTCCCCAAAAGTTTGATGCCAAAATCTTGAAGTCATTAGTCAGGACAAAAGTCGGATGTTTTCACTCACTTCATACAGAGGATGATGGATTACTCAAATGAAGATAAATTAAGTTTGTTCTTTCTAAACTTCAATGTTGAGTACAATATCTCACTCACTAATACAAAGTTTAGTCTCTGGAACAGATGTCAGCATGAAGATGAATTGTTGCAGCATTCCTCTGCTCATAGAACTTCTTTCTCAACATTAAAATGCTGAACAGCATTCATTTACTTACATTGAACACCAGAAATAGTTTATTTACTCATTTATGCTGTCACACTTGAATGCTTTTGCGCACCTCACCTATGGTATGCTGCCTTATTTACTTTGCACCTGTCTTTACAAACCACTTTCGTGACCCTGCCATTTACAGCTTTCACTGTGAACTTGTCAATTAGTAACTATTTTTATTCACTTTGTGTGTTGCTCAGTAGGTTACTATGTCACTACACTGTCTATTTGATGTTTAGAAAATAGCTTAAACTCTTATTTGGTGCCTTATCTTCATGTGGTGATGTGAAGAAGATGTGACAAAGATTAGAGAAAGAATTTGTGGAATGTAAATGAATTCCTCACATTGCTTCTGAAACTCATGTTAAAGGGAAAGGAATGTGTTGTCAAATGTGTTACTTATTATTCAACAAATCCTTGTTGTTTAAGTCATGATCCCATAAATCATTGTTAGTCCACCTTTCTTGCACGATTATTGCTGACAAATAGTAATATTGTCTGTCTCTATATCAAATGACGTACCTTTGATGCAAATGTATTTTGCATTAAGTAAAAAGACTTTCATGTTAAAAACCCCAACTTTCACTGGGTAAACAGACAAATAGACATGTGGTTAAGTGTTCATACAGGTCATTCTTAAGACCTGTTATTTGATTGGCAGATAAGGGGTTAACCCTGCAGGTTTTTTTTGACTGGAAGCAGTTTTATTGGCTAACATGGGCGTGCTCTTCAGCTCTGGTGAACACACATTACCTGAGACAGGTAGGAACATTCAAAGAGAGAGAAAGAGAAGAAGACAAGGAAAGAACATACGCAGGAAAAGACTTTGAACCTTCACGACTGGCCAGTCTGCATTCACTGCTCTACCTAGAATGTGAATTCAGCTTTGCCTTATATTCAAGATTTCCAGATGGGAAACTGTGTAAGCCAATACAGTGGGTAAGAACTGAAACCCTTTTCTTTCCTTCACTTCTGTAAATATCTGTGACCATCCAGCCGTGTAAGTCATATTGACTTAGTAGGGAGGAGAGGTTCTTAAGATTATATGATTTGTGTTGTGGACCAGAGATTGTTAATTTCTTGCGGCAAATTTCCAAGAAACTGTGAAATGCACTGAGGCAACTTTGTGCTGTCTGAACAAGTTAGGTCCTGACATTGAATTGTGTAGCAGCCTTAAAGGTATTTATTGTGTTATGGGCCTCTCAAGGTGTGTATACATTCTGGATGTTTTGTCTGCTCAGGATTACAGTATGCACTACAGATCGTCATCTTTATGAT
>OMLP01013610.1:26383-50019 GCA_900302685.1 Spondyliosoma cantharus
ACACAATGTTCTTTATGTCTTTATGCTGTTTAATTTGTAACTATACTCTATGTTTTTGCCTCCATCCACTCACTGTTTACTTCCTCTTTATTTTCTAGTAGTCTCATAGCACTGGGCCTTTTATATCAACTGTCTACTGCTGGCAAGCCAGCGAGTGCTAAAGTAATGCACTGTGCAACTCAGAGGCTATTGATCAACTCTCTTTATAAGAGACACAGAGGGCTTATGCTCTACAAAGACAGATCATAAACATGTCAGATCTGATGCTCTCCTCAAACACAGAGCCCCAGGGTAGAGACAGACACTTGAGCAGCTGGGTGTTTTCTTCAATTGCTAATTTTTCTATCTCTGTAAAACGATTGCAACAATACTTGTGCTCCTTATGAAAAAAACACTCACTGCTTTCATATGAAACCTTTCCCTAAAATGTGACTTTGATAGCGACCGTGCTCAATGATTACAGATAAGCATTTGTTGTATTTGGATCCATATTCCAAGAATGTGCACACCAGTTTCCTTTTTGCGTTTCTGGAATGTTTTTTGAGAAAATGATAGTCTTACCGAGCCCAAACATGTCTTTGTAGTCATTAATTATTTTGTTCTGATGATTCATACCTGTTCTCAGAGCAAAGGATAGGATTAAAAAAAAAAATTCTGTTCTAATTTCTGATCTAATTTTTTACAATTTTAAACTTGATTTGACTTGATTTTTCTTCCTACATCTCAGCACCACACACAAGTGCTTAAGGTGATTATTCGGACAAATGTCTACAGGGACTTTTTCCAAGGATCACCCAAATCATTAATCATTTTGACAACACGTGTAATCACAGGAAATGACACCTGATTCAGCATAATACAAACATTACTGCCAAGCTGCCCCAACTATGACAACACATGTGGCAATGAAACCAGCTCTGTGAACTTGTTGTCACTATTTTTTCTTTAACTTTGACCTCTTTTTAAATTTCATTATTCAGCAGAAGGACAGGAAAGGTAAATGAAAGGGGGATTCAAACCCAAAACAGGCAGTGTGGTAAAACAAAACGCCACCACAACATCTGAAATTGGCAGTGCCAGCCTCATGCGTAAGATCTATGCAGCTGATCTTTTCTGTAATACAATAGGGGTTAAATCTACAGTAGTTTAGAATGTCACCCAACCAGGGTGGTCACAACCCAGGTGGTCCAAGGCTATAATGTCTCTCACAGGTCACATTGAAAGATCACAGCTGACCTGTTATTAGATCAGAGAGCAGCAGCCAGTATTGCGTTGAGTATCTTATTTACCATGATCAGAGGGGCACACTGATGCCAGATGGCTGTCGATGAAATCCCATCTGTTTAAGTTCTTTTCAGTGGAGCTGGAAGACACAGTTACCCAGGTGACTGTGGAAAAAACATCAGGTTGTGACTTGTAGTTAACTTAAATTAATAGGAAAGGCTCATTCTCAGCTATTTGTTTTTGTGCAGCTACAGTTTCTCTTTAGTGTGTTTGTGTTTTTACAGGCACATTAGGAAACTTTCTTGTACTGTCAGTAGGGTCGAAAACCAAACCTACTTGTTTCAATTTGCACTAAGCACTATTCGTGGTCAAAAACTTTAAATGATAAATTTCTGACCATGTCAGCCATGTCAGAAAATACGTTTTTAAAGTACAATAATAAGGCAATGCACGCAGGCCGCGTGCGCACGCATGGGCAATTGTGGACTTGTCACTTCCTTCAGAAGCCCCACATGTGGCAGATTGCCTGTACACCTCGCATCTCTGGCAGCAAGAGCTACAGTATATGACAGGTCTCTTCATAAAATCCCCAGGGCTTTTACACTGTGATTGGAGTCGCTGTGAAATCTCCAGTCTCCAGTAGTAACACACCCTGAGTAACTGTAAGATGTGACCCAGATTTCCTCTGTCAGTACATTATGAAGTATATGGCATGCTGTTGCAGTAGGGAACATTATGCATTCATCTGCTGTAAGTCATTCTGAACAGCCACGTTACAACAGACACGTAAAACGCAACAAATCATAAAGGTGACGGGCATCGTGGTTTATTATGCCACGCTCTATAATGCTCACATACATTTCTTCATGTGACAGTTTGCATCAGTGTCGCCGGACCTTAAACATAGCTGTCAGGAGACGAGATTATAATTCTGTTTTGGTTTTTTTTGCATTCTTGTTTAGATTCATTGTTCATTAGTTTTCACTATGACCAGTCCCTACAGCTTTGTTAAGCATCTGAGCATCTGATGGAAAATAAATTTGGAAAAAACTGGCAGCTAATAATCACATTAAAGTCTCTCATGTTATCATCACACCTTTTGATCAAGCTCCTGTGGCAGCTTTAGATGAAATTCATCTCACCTCTTATCACACCTCACATTAAAGCAACTTACTATCACAGAAAGATCTTCAGAGCAAATTATCACAGACTGTTTTGACCTGGTCTGCCTTTTTCTTCCACCTTCCTTCTGGCGTAAGTTTAGTTGCATATGAAAGAAATCAGCCTTCAAAAACCCCACTCTTAAAGCTTTGCTGCCTCTAATTCCTCACTTGCTGAGGAGAAAGGGGAGCTGATGAGGCGGTGACAGACAGTGATTCGACAGACTGAAAAAACTGACCAAATCAAAACATTGTTGTGTGTGTTTGGTTCATATCCTGTGATGTTCGACACAGTTATCCGTCATAGACAAAATGAACCATGACAGATCTTATCAATAGGAGCTCGTTTATCATCTACCAACACTGCTCTCCACAATAGAGCCCATTATTATCATCCTCTTCAGTTCTGACTTGTTTTGAAGATTTTTTCATACAGAAGTAAACCTTATCATTAACAGAATACAAACTCAAAGCAGTGGGAAAAATAGTATGATAGATTACAAACAAAGGAAAGAAAACTAATTTAATTAGACGGTTAATGGAGCAAGTTTTCATAAGTAAACGAGGCATGTCTCTCTCTATGATCTGCAGCCAGGTACCAGTCAGTGCCAGCAGTACCAGGGATCGGGAGCTGCCCAGTGCCACCTCCCTGCCTGCCAAAGTGAATCTGGGGCTTGTGCTTGGGGAGGGCGAAGATGGCCATGCCAAACAGGTTACCACAACAGCCTCGGCCAGCGAGGGCAGCGCCAGCCTTGGAGAGCCAGACGAGGACGGGAATCACTCCCATCACTCCCACTCTACCGCCTCCAGCCAATGCAGTGCCACTTACAGCAACTTGGGTAAGCTGGGTACCACATGTGTTGGTTTCTTATGTATTTGGGCTGTAAATATCTTGCATAAAGCTCAAAACATGTACTTAAAAACAGTATTTTACTGTGCTGTACAGGTAAGTGGTGTACCACAAAGTCTGTGAGCTTGTATTGTCCAAATCGGCATGATCTTCTGCGTAGGAATGATTTCTTGCTAATCTTCTAACCACTCACTCTACAACTGCCAAACCTTTGCGCATTCGCTGATTTTCACCAAGACTTTATGTCGTAAAGCCTCTGTATTAGTTTCCTCCAGCAAAAAGATGCGGTTTGCTGTAATTTACCTATTGCAGCTCAGAATATGCCTGTCATTAAAAAAATAAGTAGGAGAACACATGGGGAGAACTGCAGATAAGCTGCTGACTGTGCACCACAATCACTAAGAGCAATTTTAAGAAAGCTAAACATGGTTAAACTGTTATTTTTTTTTATAATTTTTTATGAAACAGAACATAGATGTTTCTTTTAAGAGAACAAAAAAGAAAGAATCATACTATCTCTCTGTATGAAGGTTATGTTCATTGTTACTGGAGTCAGTGGATGAATATTGCCGCAATCTGTCAGTCCTCAGTGTCTGCAGTTCACTCCTAAATATCTGATTTCACTTTTCTTCAGCATCAGCACAGCTTCACATGTGACAAGTCATAATTTATTCCGTGCTGCAACAGCTTGAGCTCAAAATCTCAACACATCTTGTCACCCACAGGCTGCATCTTGGAACTATTTTGAAATATGTTATTTCAGCTTGAGGTGGAAATCTTTGCCCTGACATTACTTGTTCAATTCAGTTCTCATCAGGCCCACTTATTTAGCACATTTGTTGGACATGCAGAAATGTACACAGAGGGGACCACTCACTCAGATTAATCACCAGATTACTTCTATGTTTTCATCTAAATCACAATCTTTATATTCTTCTCTGTCTCACTACCTTCATCACCTGCTCTTGTGGTATTTCTGAAAATCATACTTGGCATGATTGATGAGTTTGGAGCAGGGTTACCTTAATAACTACATTCAGAGACGCCAGCACTGCTATTAATGTCATAAAAGCTTTTATCCTCCCATTTTTATACCGTCTTTACTCTCAAAACTCATAATTGTCTAATCTGGCTATGCTAAACTCAATTCCGGCCTGAAAATGGAATGAAAGTCTCAACTCCACAGCTTGAATGAGTTGATTCCCTCGCTTGTTCTTTTCACACAATAAAAGACACTTCCAGGAGGAATATAAAGACAAGTTGTGTAACCTGAGATCTACAGTTTAATTGGAATTATTGAGTAGAATCAGAATAGCAGACACAACCACACTATGGTAATTGTGCAATTCTGTATTTGTTATCTTGTATTTTGATATCATCTTATACAACTTCAGTGAAATTGTGTAAATAAAACTGAGAAAATAGTCTTATTATCTTTACGTTTGCCTTTTTGGTGTTAAAAAGAAGACAAACAATCATCAAGAGGAACAGGCACATCTGCAAGTTGTAACAGATTCATCTGCTATCCCAAAAAGTTGAAAAAGTCCCCCAGCTCACTGCTGTTTTTTAAATCAATACGGCAATAGAATAGAACCAATTGAAGGGATTAACTCCTTAAGATCTTTGTCTCAGCAGAGAAAACAAATAGTCCCGATTACTTCCTGTCTGGTTTGTAACACTGCTGCAGACTGCATCATTACATTCCTCAAACATGACAATTATGAAGCTCCTCTATCACAGTCCCCACTAGTTGACACGAGACATTTCATCTTTAGACATTGGACAGTCTGGTGGTCGAATCACGAGCGAGTCAAGGGCAGACTTATGCAGCAACGAGAGGAGAAAGAGAGAGGGAATCTCTCTTTTAAAACATAGCTGGACACTTAAAACACAAAGCTCTCTGTGGGTGGGAAAGGATCTCGCCGTGATCAAGCGGTGTGTGAAACAAAAAGAAATTGACACACAAAGTGGTAGGCTGGAGAGTGTGGGTTTGTGGAGCAGATGCACTGCTGAGATTTCTTACTGTGTCTTTACACATTAGGTTAAGAACTTCTTTTAGAAATACAAAAATGTGAAGTCATCCATTATCGGTATCAAACAGGAGAAGCAGGTAATAATTATTGGTTGTTGGTATCGGATTGAAAAACTCAATATTGTGCACTCTTAAAGGATCTTAAAGGAAATGTGTGTGTGTTTTTGCTTTCATTGTTGCACTAATTGTTTTTTACAAAGTTATGTAAGGGTATGTGAAGTGTGTGTGTGTGTGTGTCTCTGGATTGATACATTATGAGCATGTTATTGTAAAAGCACGCAGGATAACACATGATGAGCTCCCTGTTGCCTAATTTTACTCTCCTGCATGCTTCTAATGAGGAACAAGGCATAAGTGTGTTTTTGTTTGTGTTTGTCTGCCATCAAACATTGTGCAGTACAGCACTTCATTTTTGTGTGGGAGGGCGTGTGTGTGTGGCCTTCAAGATCAATACCATGGCTGGTGAATGTGACGTGTCCATTTTACTTGTCTGAGTGACAGAAATAGAACTGGTTTGCCCCCGCTCCCTCTGCTGTCCACTTTCGGCTTCTGTAATACTCTCCGTTCACACATTTTAGTGGAGATTCACATTCACTTTGCAGAGCATAAGTGTCTCTCTCTCTCACTGGTGCTACAGTATACACACACTTGTGTTTTAATCAGAGCATCAGGCAGTAGGAGGCAGAGTGCTCACAGCCTCTCTCAGTGAGAAAGCTCTAGTAGTGGTGGGAGCGTTGAGCTTGCCTGTTGGCACAGCAGCTCCGCAAAGACTCTCAGGGATGGAAGCAGAGAAAAGCGTTTCACAGCTGCTGCACCACGTTTACGTTTGAGATTTTAGTGGAATTGAGGTAGGCTTGTTTTTCTTGTTATTCCTCTTCATCTCTCTGTTTGTTTTCATCATTTCTTTGTCTCTCTGTTATCAGGTGTCCCCCATTCACTTCTTCACCTCTCGGTCATTTCCCCTCACTTTTACCACCTCTGTAGCCACCCACTCCACTGCTCTTGCTTCCTTCCTACTCTCTGTTCCTCTTTAATCTACCCCACCTCCTCCGTCGCCTCCTGTTGTTGCAGTGTTGGATTTAGTTTTATTTTAGCACAATGGCTGAACAGTTATCACTCTGCTATGGCAACAAGTTCCTTCATATCCTTACAAACAAATGTTGGAGGATACCAGTCTTTAAACTGTAAGTGGAATACCTTTTATGTGGTATTTTAGAAAATGATTTCCTTTTATTTTTAAGGTATACTTGAAGAGAAAGGAATTAATCAAACACCGCTAGAGGATGTTTATTACAAGCTATTTTTACTGCAACTACCTCTGTGAGAAGTCACAGATGTGCATGCGTGTTTGCCTGTTTGATTGTGATGATGATGTGACAGTTTGCATGTATTGATACCCAGAATTGGATTAAGGAAATCGAAAGCATTAGCAAAACAGCTCTTTCAGACACATTAGTTTCTGTATTCAAGATGGGAAGAACAAGCAGTCAGGTTTTTTGATGAAAATAACTTTGTATTTATTGTTATCACTATTCTGAAACACTTATTGGTGACTTAAAATAGGAATATTGTCACAATGTGAACTTGTTCCGTTTCAGTTTGCACACCTTATTTGAAACAGTTTAGAGGATTTTGGCAAAAGAAAAATTCATTTGAAAGCCATTAGTTGGCTCTCATCTGGAACCAAAAATACAGTAGCAGGTTTTCCATAACTAGAAGTGAGAACTGAAGTGGGCGTGTCATATTCTACAGGTAATTGTGCAATTTGCAGTGCCTTCTGTTGACGATGCATCCTTGATTGCAATGATTCTACTCAGCGCTGATGGAAACACAGTTCGGTGTGCTAGATAGGATCAGGTTCCAATAATTTTGAATAAAAACAGTCAAGAACCAGAGCTAATTTGGTAGAAAGGGGTACGGGTGTTATAACATAATCCTCAACTATTTTTATCAGACAAATGAAGGAATCAACTTGGCTGTCAATTCACAGACTTATAGATTAATAAATCAGTCAAATAAATTATTGGCACATTTAAAAGTAAAGTAAATTCTAATCTGCTGCAACCCTGATTTCAGGTTGTTTGTGTTGTAAGGTCATATGTTTATATAAGATATATGAGGTTTAATAAATCCTTCTATGCAGGTTGTTTTATCATTTGTCACAGACTGAGTCAGTCTTATGTAATTTAGTTATGTCTCAGCCACATTGCAGAATAGAAGATCCCTACGAGTGGCTGAGGGAGACGGTTGTTTTCTTGGATGGATTACTGCTGACTGGTGGAGGAACACATTAAATACACCCGTTCCAGAGAGGATTACCGAGACTCATTTACTTCATCCTGACTGCTCTTTCTTAAGGCTTCTGCTTTCCTCAGCTGATGGCAGAGTGACACACACGTGATGAGTTACCGTCTAACACGAATTTGCAATCAGTAGCAGTAGTAACATTTGTGCTGTGCAAAGAGAAACGTTTTGTTCAAGTTGATTACTTTACTGTGGGGACATTCATCAGTCATTTGGCAAAGATGTGACTTTGAAAGAGATCATCTTATAACACTCAGCCTCTCAGCCTCTCATCTTGATCATCTAGGAAATTGGGGTATTCCCTGATGAGTTGAAAGCCGCACAGTAGGGTCGTCTGTGACCTTGCACATCCACTCATTTAAAACTACCGGGCTCTTTTATTCCCATCATGCAAGCGGCACTACTCCTTTGTTCCTTTCATCTTATCCGACACGTGTCCGACCCATCTGCCTCCGCGGTCCATCGAGGGAGTCCAATCAACCCCTCCCTCCGAATTCCCTCCCACCACCATCACAGAAAATAAGGTCACATTGTGCCACTGATGACTCCATGCTGCCTCTTTAAGCCTCACTGCAGCACAGAACTGCAGATTGAGCCGGGCAACTGGATAGTTGGAGGGACGTACTTGTGCCCAGCTGTCCTGCTCTCTGGCTTGAATTCACCTCAGAGGCACCAGTGTCCTCACGTGCCGCAGCATATAACCTCGTGTCAGCCTCTGTTCTTAATGAGAGGCAGCGTGCCAGTGGGCGACTGGAAGCGCCATGTTGATGATGCAAGGAGCTCTGGTGATGATGGTGGTGAAAGAAAAAGAATAATAATATTGAGAAGAGTCAAATCAGAATTCCAAACAGCTGACAAACTAATATCTGCTCTTTTATGTTGTTTTATCTGTTACAGGTTCCTTTTATCAGTCCATTCGAATCAGGCTGGGCAGCTATAACCACAAAACGAACCTTTCAAGTCCTGAATCATAGCAGGAAAAGGAAAGAGGAAGAGGAAAATTGATAAACGAATATAGGAACCTGAATTGTCCTGCGAATAGCAACGGCTAATCCTTAGAGAGATTCATGTTTTGCAATTTTAATTTTTCTTGGTATAAACTGAGGTGTGAGACATTTATATGCTCTGTTTAAGTATAACCTGCGATAAAAGAAGCTCCTTTCTACCAATGCAGATTGCCTGAGTTGAAAATCGTAAATGCAGTTGCAATGTCCTGATGTCACATTATACGGTCATTTTACGAGCTGTCTTTCCTGCTGTTTGAAACTCTCTCACTTACGCTCTCCACCCAGTTGGATATGGTTCAGTGGTGTTAACACTTTTATTGATTCATGCAATATCTTTTCTTTCATTTCCTCCAGGTCAATCCAGAGCCAACATGATCCCACTGAAACAGCCACGGAACATCAAAGCATCCAACGATACCTTGGCCTCCGTCGACCTGGACAGCCTTGCTGACCAGCCAGCTCCGAAAGCCACACCACCACCACTACCTAAGAAGTCCGTGCCTCGCTCCAGCACTGAACCCAGCCTTGGAGGCAAGGAGCTAGCCCAGGGAGCCATGAGACCTCGAGCTGAGGCTAAACCAGGGGGGACCAACCTGAGTGTGGCCAACCCTCTCTACGACTTGGACTCCACCTGGGAGACAGCTAGTCAGAGCTCCTCTCTCAGTTCAGAGCCTCATCGAGCCCACGACCACGAGAGTGGTGACTCCCTGGAGAGGCCATCAGCCGCCATAGCCACCAACAAGGGCCGGCCAACAAACAGCATGTCCTCCCTCGTTGCTTCACCTGCTGCAGGTGCCACCACGGGCAGAGATAGGAGGGTCTACCCGAGTACAGAGTCTTTGGCTGGAAGGGGTCGTGCAACAGGTCGAGGTGCTGCTGGTGGAGGAGGAGCCTCCAAATCCCACAGACCTGCTCTGTACAGAGGCTTAGACAGCTGGGATGAGGTGGTGGGAAGGATCCGGGGGCTCCACACGGACACACTGCGAAAGCTGGCAACAAAGTGCGAGGACCGTTTCATGGCTGGTCAAAAGGATCACTTGAGATTTGGCACAGACAGCTGGTCCCACTTCAGACTGACCACTGGGAAGCCCTGCTGTGAGGCTGGGGATGCTGTATACTACACTGCCTCCTACGCAAAGGACCCACTGGTTAACTATGCCATCAAGGTGAGATATCTGGCTCTGCTCCCTTTACAGTTTACTGAAAAATGTACCACTTTTAACTTTATTCAGTCTCATGTTTACTTCACCTACCAAGTTTGATTTATTTAACACAACATGATGGGAAAAGGTAATACAAGCATTTTAACACCTGAATTTGCCAGTTTTAGTGTGACTGTCTGATAAATGTTGATGGTAAATGTAGTTAATTGAAGCAATAAAATCCTCAGTGTGTGCTAAATGGACCTAGAAAGTGGTGTTCTCCTGCTGAAAAATCTGATATGGTGTTAAGGAAGAACTACAAGCTATTTCAGCTTGTATCTAGCCTCTGGATAGCCAGGGGGTATGCTGCTGCTCATAAAGATAAACTTGTTTTCTTGCTTTTAAACTAGCTAAATTTCTCAAAGTGACATCAGCATTCCAACATGTAAGTGCAGAGGATGTCTTGAAGGAGGATACATTTTGTGATAAATGCATCCCTGTACATGTAGGTCTTGCTGGCATTTCTCTTTCTATGTCAAATTTATCAAGCAATGAGGGATTTGTTGCTTCAATTGACTATTGACTTAACCTCTCAAAGCGCTTTAGAGCCAGCATTCAGCCATTCACACACACACACATCCATACACTGGAGGCAGAGGCCTTCATGCAAGGCGCCACCTGATCTTAAGGAGCGATAACCACTCATACGCACTCACACATCGGTTGAAGAGCCATGGGCAGCAAATTTGGGTTCAGTATTGAAGGACACTTGGACATGTAGAGTGCAGGATCTGGATATCAAAGCACTGGCCCTTCAACTGATGGATGACCGATCTACCTGTTGAGCCAGAGCCACCCCAATCAATAATCAAAATCGTTCCATCTGACACTGTTTGATCTGTCTATTGTATAATTACATTCCTTGAATTGCTTAAATCTAAAAATCTAGAGTCTAATTTGGCTCTAAATATGTTTAGTAATACATTGCATTTAATTTACATGTATTTTTTGAAATACTCATATTGTGTTTCATCCTGAAATACTAACTGGAGCTAGTTTGTCCCACTTTCCAAACAAGTTATTCAAAGTTTTTAGTTCATACTGAGGATTCATACAGTACCCCTTTTTGTTAGTTTGAGTTCATTAGTGTGAGTATGTTTTTTTCTTTTTTTTATTTCGAGTTCTTGATTTGCATAACCCCTGCATCATGATGTGTTTTTAGACTAATCGGGAGTCTGGTGATTTCTGTCCGTGCAGTAGATTTATGAATCCTTGTACTTTGTTTTTATGTTGAGGAATCTCCTCCCACCCCCTCAGCCGAGGCGGAGGACAGTGTTTGTGCTGAAAGTTTGGCATTAAACTTTGAGCCTTCAGGGCATGACCTTATGCAATGAAACCTGTATGTGCAAATGCATTAGGTTTTTTTTTTTTTATGCCTGCCTTCAGAGCTTTCCAGAAGAGTTCTGGATCTTAAACACAAAGCAGATATGGATGAAGGTCGCATTATTCACATAATATGAAACTCTCTGCTCTCCATGGCACTTCAAAGCTTTGCCTTCATATGAGCAGCAGGCTCATGATAAAGTCTTGTTTTTTTTAAGATGCTCATCCATAAATAAGGCAACCAGGAGCAGAAGAAGAGAACAGGCCCAATTAAACTTTCCCCAACTCTCCATTTTAATGTGGCCCAGTTGAGCTCCTGCCTTCCTTAACCCCCGTAAGTGTAGTTGGTCCTCCTGCAAATTAGATTTTACATGCTGTGATATATTTAATGCAGTGCTAATTATTCATAATCCACCTTGAGCATGTCTGCACGGATTCCTGACTCTCAGAGGAATTCACGGAGTGAGTCTGTGTGCTTTTAAAGCCTTAAAGTATCTCTGAAATGTCAGCTTTTAGGAAAGAAGAGGGAACCATAAAGAAAATTAACTTCCTGTAACTGTGTTGCAACCAGCAACTTTACAAGTATGTCCTTAAAGAACGATCAGTAGGTAGTTGTAGTTTCAGAGTCTACATGTCTAAACCAGTGAACATGTACATTCCTAAAGAGTTACACAGTGGGTCTGGAAGGGAATACACTGCTGCAGTGCTTCATCTCAACCCAATAAATGGTGCATAAATTATGCCAAGTACCACCAAGGTTAAAGTCTGCCTTAATAGAAGTAATAAAGTGAATTGATGGAGGTAGTAGTAGTAGTAATAAAAAACAACACACACACACACACACACACACACACATACAAACACACACAGTCTTACTGAAGACAGTCAAATAGAACAGGGCGATAAATCAGTATTGTTACATATTGTCTTTTAGTTGACTGTTATTGTGATGATATCATGATGATAGTATTCATTATTTTAACATTTTCTGAGTCTGAGCCTTTCTGAGTTGCGACAGTAGTTCAGCTACAATACAGTAGTTTCTTCTTACCCCCAGTGTCACACTTGGATGAGGGAGCTAGCAGAATCTGGGTGTGTAGTTACTCTGTAAAAATGAACAAAACATCTTTTGTTTTACACATACTAATAGTTCTTTTTTCTGAAATAA
Organism: Spondyliosoma cantharus; assembly: GCA_900302685.1. Classification (NCBI taxonomy): domain Eukaryota; kingdom Metazoa; phylum Chordata; class Actinopteri; order Spariformes; family Sparidae; genus Spondyliosoma; species Spondyliosoma cantharus. The sequence goes on from OMLP01013610.1 coordinate 38,654, forward strand.
TACAGTGGAATGCAGTTCATCACATTTACTTAATAATTTGATTTCAGTTTTATATAATCTTTCATACGTATGCCATGTCAGGATTTATATCAAGAGTTGCTCACTTGAAAAAAAGAGTCAGCCAGTAATCATTTGTAGATTGATTTTATGCCATTCAGATTGGGTTTATGTAGTGGAGCTGTAGAGCCCAACTCTAGATTGAGTTATAGAATAAAAACCTTAATCCAAGATTTTTAAGAAGTAATAAATTGCATTTACATGCCGCACGTAAGAGTCAGCATGTCCAACATTTGTTTTAACTAATTGAATTTTTTTTTTAAATAGCTGCCACCGCGTGCATGAATCCATCACCTTCTTTTGCAAGATGACATTTTCATATAGAAGCAAATAAAAATCCAGTGAACCTCAAAAGAATACTGATGAAATCACAGACAAGTGATACCAGCATTTAAGATAATACACACTGTGACAAGAATGTATTTTTGTTTTTATTTATTTTATTTTACTTTTTGTGCCTCGACTTCTCTCCCATTGTTGGTACTTTACTGAATGTTGTGACGTGTGCAGAGGCCGATCATATCCTTGATTCTTCTTCTCTTGTCTGTGCGAGGATCAAAGTGCGGAAAGACAGAGAGCTACAGAGGCTGTTACTGTGGTTTAACAGTCAGAGAAGCGCTATCACTGCTGTCTGTGACAGCCTGCAGTCTTTCTCTCTTCTTCTCACTGCTCAATATATCATTTACGCCTTGAGCTGCAATGTTCGAGAGAGGACAGGGAGTTTTGACACAGAAAACACATTTGATGTTTGAGTCCTCCTGTGCATTCTCTGCTAAAATTGTTTAGTTTGTGCCAATGTTGCTGAAGGTTGCTGTTTGGCTAAAAGTCTCCTACAGCAGTCGAGGGATAATTTCTGTCGCTGATCTGGTTTTATTTCATTTCATTAAAATGAAAAGAAGTCCATTAATATCACACAATGGAAGATTTATAGGGATTTCTAAAGTCTGGAGTAAATCAGTGTCTGACCAGTTCTGTGTCTTTCCAAAACTGATGTCTCAAAATTCACACACACATGTCACACCATGAGCTGTGCCTCAGCTGTCCCCAGGTGAGAAAGGATGCAGGTTTTGATATTCCCTGTCTCACTTGCATTTTTCATTGTTTACAAAACTATTTCTGTCCGTTTTTATGTGAGCAACTTAGTGCTACACTGTGAATGTCTTCCAGGAGAGACTGTCTCTCCGATAGCCGGCTCTCCACCTAGCCTTCAAATGTGGCTGTTCAGAGCAAAACAAAAACTTTTGATTTCAAAAGTGGCGAGAGACAACACTCTGGATGACCTAGTTTCTAAAAAGCAAACTGCCCCTCAGTGCTCTGAGACTTCCCTCGCATGTCTGTGGCTCTTCCCCAAAGAGTAAATCTTTAACACTGAACTCAAATATATGGCTTGTTTTTAAAAAGGATGAATATTTTCCTAATGCATCTGGACACTTATGACGCTGGACTGAATCAAAATAAAATGCAGGTTCCATTTTGAAAGTAATTGGAGTCGTAAAAAGTACACAGAACAATAATGGAGCACTATGGCACATAGGAATAAGACATGTCAGCCTTTAAATATACAGACAATACTTATCAGTAGGATCTTTTGAAAATAAAAAAGAAATATAGAACATCACCACCTTACCCTTTGTAGCAAAAAAGGTAACATAGCATACAAATAGAAGTTGCACATTGCTTCATAGTATGAGGTTTCTTATATGGATGTTAACATTGCCTTTCTCATCTTTCTCCAGATATGTCGGAGCAAAGTGAAGGAGACCCAGCAGCAGTTTTTCCACAGCCTTGCAGTGAGACAAAGCCTGGCCGTCAACTTCAACATCCAGCAAGACTGTGGACACTTCCTGGCCGATGTCCCCACTCGCCTGCTGCCCTGGGAAGAGGAAGAAGATGAGGAGGAGGAAGAGGATGAAGAGGAAGATGTGAATGGGCTGAAGGAGAAAGAGAAAGAGCAAGAGATTAAGACTGACACCAAGACAACAGACTCCAAAGCTTCAAATGGTAAATTAGATGAAACCCCAACAGCAGGTCACATGAACACTGCAGGCCGCTTGAAGAGCCGAGTAGTGGTCATCACACGTGAGGTGCCCTTCCAGACGGTGGCGGACTTTGTCCGAGAGGGCGTGGCACGACACACTCATAACCCGGAGCTGTACGAGCGTCAGGTGTGTCTCCTGCTGCTGCAGCTGTGCTCCGGCCTGGAACACATGAAACCTTACCATGTGACCCACTGTGACCTGCGGCTGGAAAACCTGCTGCTGGTCCACTGCCATCCTGGCAACCCCTGGAATCTGGACATTCTTGAGCCCAACAACAACAGCAACAGCAGCAGTTCTGGTGCAACCTCTGCCAGTGCTGCTGCTGCTGCCGCCAATGCCACCTGCCCTGCCCGCCTCATCATCAGCAACTTCTCCCAAGCCAAACAGAAGAGCACTCTCATGGCCGCTGACCCTGGTACGCTGCGCGACCAGTCACGCCTGGCACCCGAAATTGTTACAGCGACTCAGTATCGCAAGTGTGACGAGTTTCAGACTGGGATTCTCATCTATGAGATGCTTCACCGGCCAAACCCATTCGAGGAGACACCGGAGCTGAAGGAGCGGGAGTACACCTGGGCGGACCTGCCGCCGCTGCCTGTCAGATCACTCTATTCACAGGGTCTGCAACAGCTGGCCAGGTTACTGCTGACCGTCAACCCCTCTGAAAGGATCCGCATGTCCGAGGCCCGGGCCTGCCTGCAGTGTCTGCTCTGGGGCCCTCGTGAGGACTTGTTCCAGGCGCTGGGCTGCAGTAGCACAGGCCCCATGTCAGGGGCCACAGCCAACCAACGCGAGGCCACCCTCCAGAACTGGCTGGACCTGAAGCGGACTCTGATGATGATCAAGTTTGCCGAGCGCTCGCTGGACACGGCTTGCGGCGTGAGCCTGGAGGACTGGCTGTGCTGCCAATACCTGGCGTTTGCCACCACGGACACCCTGAGTCGGGTGGTGCACATCCTGCAACAGCCGCAGCCACATCCTCAGAACCAGAGCCAGCCAGTGCACACAGCACAGAACCAAACTCATCAAGCACACACCCTCAACCTGACTCAGTCACAGCCGCTTTGAGGTCTACCCAGCTGTTACTATGGCAACAGATCCAACTTCCCCTGTGTGGTCCGTCTGCCGACGCTAATGTGTGATGTGAGCTAATAGTCAGCTTTGTTGTTGCAGCAGCCACAGTGCTCACCTAAAACTAAACAGCTGGTTGTGCAATGTCTGTGTTTCGTTCATGGGCGAATCAATCTACAGAGCGAGAGGCTGTGTTCCCATCTAACAGGCCAGGCTTCATGATCAGGGTTATTCTTAGCACTCATTAACAACAGCGGGATGGTTAAGAGTCCGGCAGATGAAGCGGCTGTCAAATCCAGTCCAAGACAAACTGAAACATTAGAGGTTGGCAGTGACTTTTCAGACATCTCTTTTCGGTCCAGTTCATCGTCAGTTTCTTCAGTCGTTCACATCTCATGTGTGTTACAACATGTGTGAGTAAATTTGATATTTTTATGGGTTTTTTTCAGCCAGTTTCTGTATGACTACAGAATTGTGATAGCTTTATATCCGATGTGATTTGCGAGACCGATGTCTGAGGGATTCATTTGAGAAAGTGTTGTACATAAATATTATATAAAAACGTTTTCATCTAAAGATTCCCCTTAATGTCCTTAGTTTCCGGAGAGAGAACTTCAGAAAGTATCAGAGATGTGGATCCAACTCACACTATAACATAGTGTTGTATTTTAAGCAACAGTTAATTCTTCAAAAGACTAAAAGGAGAAATATAGGGAATGAGGAAAAAAGCAACAGTCAGAACAAACTCTAACCATTGATGGATTTGTCCTTCAAAATCAAATCTAATCATGGTGAAATATTTTTTTTTAAACTAGACTGATGCAAAAGTGAAGTATGTTTTACCACTGAAGCCAAAGATCTGCCACAAAGAGTCAGTTTAGAGAGTTCAGATATCTTTACAAGTTTACTACAAACTGCAGTCAGACATGATTACAGTAACTCGATTTATTTTTGGTTTACACCGTTAAATTTTGTTGTATCATACAAGACTAGACTTTTGCACAGGGCTTTGAGCACAGTTTACAATAACAGGTTAGAAATGTTAAAATGGGACACAGCTCCCCTGGCTGTTGGTTTGGTTTCCTGTCGGAGTATGTGCAATTAGTATCATTGTTGTTTCCTTAGGCTTATGACATTTCTTCGAGACATTATGCAGTCTTTTACTAATCCTCTCTTCCATTAGTTTTGTGGCACATAAACTGATTCATTTCAGTTAAAACCTACAATTTTAGGAACAAAGTCAAGTTTGATGTAAAGAACTAGGAGAAGCAGATGTTTCAGGGACTGCAAAAAAGTTCTTCTTTGTCTATTGTGTTGTTTTTGTCAAGTTGTTTTTCGAGTGGTTCTGCGTTACGGATGACATTTGCACATTCAGTCTGAACATCGGCGCTCCTCGATGGAGGCCGAGGACGCGATGATGCAGGAGAGACTGAGAAAAAAGTTCCTTCGACTTTGAGGAACTGGATTTGAATTGTTTTGCAGCGTGTGGAATGTAAAGGTTTGCCTGGACTGATACAGACATTTGGACCTGGTCTCTGATCTGACGGCTTCAGAAACACACTCATCTACCAACTGAACCACTTTGTTTCACTCTTTTGTGTAATAATCAACCACAGCCTTGAGGAGAAACTCAACCACTGAGACTTGCTTCCATTCCTCTGCCTCCTCTGTCCCCGTCCTCTTTATTGTTATCCTGCCAATAGGATGACAGACCTTGCATTGATGCTCTGCTTGACACTCTAAGGATTTATTCTGCTTTATTGATCAGTATCAACCAGCTAGTGGACGTAATATATGAACACAAGCCTCATCTTCCTATAAAATCAATAAGAAACCGTAAACATTTAGATGTGGGTTTATTTGTGGCTATGATGTTCCAACACATCTTTTAACTCGGAACCAAACACGACTCTGTGTACTTCTGTCTTCTGCAGTTTGTTCCCTTGATACAGGATCCGGGCGGACGATGTTTTCAAACTGACACTGCAAGAAGGCTTTCAAAAGTTTACTCTGATTTGCTCTGGTTCAGTTTGCCTTTTCATATCTGTAAACAACAGCAGTTCAGCTTGTCACTGGGGGATAAATGTACTTTTGGGATCAGGATCCTGTGATCGTTTTGCTGCAGATGTACAATACAAGACTTAATGGTCCACGGAGTGAAAATGAGACAAAGCAGGTGTGAGTTTGTTGCTGCATTTTAAAGGGTTTGTGTACTGAAGGAATGTGTGTGGACAGCACTGGTGGCTGTCCTTGTGTCTAGAGATTTAAGCCTTTATATAGTATATATAGTATAAATATATATAACCTTTATCTATTTTAATCCACACACTATTTTGTCGAGTACAGAGCACCTCTATTTCTGTCTTTAAAGAGTCTAAATATCATTTATTCATGTTCTAAAGCTTTACTTGACTTTCTTCAACCTCACTTGTTTTGGGGGAAGAAAACGGTGAGTAGTTATCACTGTCCTGAAAAAAATGAAAAAAGATCTTTTAATCTTCAAGCCCCACGACAAGGAGCATTAATATACAGAACAATGTACAGTATTTTTACCCCTCTCGTAAAGTTATCTGCTTAGGAGATGAACCACTTTGAACAGAAGCTGAAGGATGACTTTTGAACATAGCATTAATACATCCATCAACTATGCTGCCTGCAGCGAATATTGTTTATTTTTCTTCTCTTTGCTCTGTTCTTTCTCTTTACATTGTTCTTTGCCACTAAACTGAAAAACAGAAGCTCTCTTAGGCTTTCTAGTAATTTGTGTACAGTATGTCTCCTGGCCTGTCGCCATTTATTGTTGATCAAGTTAACCAACAGTAACAGAACAATAAATATATGTTTTTATATATACACACTCTGTGCCATTGTGTTATTGATGTTGTGGAGTTATTGATTTTACCCTCCAAGGGAGAAAAACTACAAATTATTGTGACTGGGCAGTAGGGCTATAACCAACACATTTTATTATTGATTAATCTGCCAAATATTATCAGGAATAATCTTTTAGTTTATAACGTGTCCAAAAAAACTTGTTGCAATTTCCCAGAACCCAAAATGACATCTTCAGATTGCTTCCTTTAGTGAACCAACTATCCAAAAGCCAAAGAATCTTCATTTGCTGTCATAAATGACAAAGAAAAGCAGCAAATCCTTAATTTCCTTTCAGTCAACTAATTTATTAAGGTCTGCTTACAGCAACATCCATGCACAAATTCATGAAACAGGCTTGGTTGTGAACAAAAGTGTATTGCTATCTGGTTAAAGCAACGGTGTATAGGAATTGGCATTTTGTATGATTTGGCGCCCCCCACAGGATGGAGTTCAGATTGCATTAAGTTGGCAGGGATACCAGAAAATTGATTTTATCTTTTAATGAGCCTGAACACTGTAACAGAGATTACTTTTGGAATATAGCATGAATGTTTAATTACAATATCTACAGATATTAAAACAACAAAATGACCTTTAAATCTGATCAAAAACTTTTATCATACAGATGTTATACACGTTGTTCTTCTGCTTGGTCAAGTTATGTTACGTCAGTTGCCAGAGAACACTCAATACTTGCAATACCCACTTAATCAATGGTAACAACTACAAATCGACATAAATAAATAATGTAAATATTTTCAGTACAAACTTGACTTGGATTGTAGGATTAAGAGTAGCATGTGCTGTGAAACTCTCACTTTTTTCCCCAGCAAAATAAGAACTAATGAGACATTGAATTATTTAAAGTGACCAAACTGGGAACATATTAATCTTCTCCAGGGTTTGGAACATGAACCAAATCTTTTAAACTCAAGAGAAACCTGCGATCTGAGTGTTTGAATTAGTTTTTTTTTTTTTGTTTTTTTTTACTTGATCTCAGTGGAGCTCATGTTTCTTAAAGACAGAGACAGGGAGCTCTGAAGTTATTAATTAAATCCCTCATGATGTCGGATGTTTCTGTCGGCATGGATCAATGTTTCTCACAATATTAGATTTAAAGATATTAGATTCAAAGACGCACTCTGATTTAGTCAGCACCAAACAGCAGCCCCAAAGCACATTTCCTCACAGTTATTTAATCATACTTTAATTAATAGTTACAACAACAACAACAATTGTAAATGTAAAGGCCATCCAAATAATGTTTACAAATTAACCTCAGTATTTATTAACCATTTACATAAAGTAAGTATAAAAAACATTGGATGCAACTTTAGAATAAATAACTGCTTGAAAAATGTTTTATAAAGCCTTTCATTGTTGCTGAAAGTGAATTAACTTTTAACTGAAGTTTAATTTACTGTACATATGCCTTTAATTATGTTATTTCAAAATGTTACCGTCACTATAATGCAATTGGACCTGGTGACATATACTTACACAAATATTTCAAGTGTTCCCTTTATTATCAATTCAAATAGACCTTGTTGCAGAGATACACACTGTTAATTATCGAACAGAGACACAAAATAGCGGCTAGCTCTTAAAAGGTAAATAGACTAATGAGTAGTCATCACCATTCCCTACGTTCTCAGGTGACATTTCTTAATGTCTTGATTTGAAACTCAAAGATATTCAGTTTACAATACTATAAAACAGAGAAAAGCATTAAGTCCTTACCTTGGAGAAGCTGGAATGTAGTCAACTAAGTAAGGTGACAGGACTGTATGAGGTTATTAGCAATTGTATTATACTATAACACAATAATGGGGACTTATGAGCAGTAGTTACTGGCTGTGAGTCAAGTGTAGGATCAAAAATATCCACAATAATAATCTTATCCAACTTCTGACTGATGCGCACTGGCATTTGTTTTGTCTTGTTCGTCTTTAATAATAGATGGTCAAGTGGCTAAAAATGAGTGCTTGGGCCCACTGAAACACTGTCAACTTGGAAAACATAGTTCTGAGTCATACACAGACTCAGCAGACTAAAGTAGTAGTAAAGTAGGTGTCATGTACTTCTTTTATTGGAACATGAAGTGCAGTACAGTGTTATTACAGCAGGTCCACCACCAGATGGAGACATTTAAAAGGCAAAGACACACAGGAGTGCAGCCATCTCCTGCTGTTAAACCTCCAATAATCTGACTATAATGATGTTTGTATGACTTTTATTCATGCTGTGCTCAGTTTGGTGCGGCTGTGAAGACATGCTGTCTGAATAGGAACAAAAAAAACCCTCAGAAGAATGATGAGATGAGATGATCCCGTCCAGACTGAGATTATACTCTTATCTCATGATGTGTCTTGCTCAGCTCTCACATCGTCTTGTCTCTAATCTTTGTGACTGAAAACAAGGAAAGGAAATCCATCCACTCTCCGTTATACTGCTAACTGCATTTGGCGTATTAGGACTCTCTATTACTTTACTCCAGACAGATTTAGTGTAATTCATGTGCTGCAGTTTGCAAACAAAACTGACTCTTGGTCTCATTAAGTTCTGATTGTTTTTCCTTCCTCATCCACCGTTCAATATCACAACCGAGAACAGAAATCAGGATCCTCCACGTGCACCGTTTAAGAAAGGAAAAAAATCAAGAATAAATGTTTCCAGAGCTTATTACTTGCTGTAACTGCATCTTGTACTACTTAGAGACCAGGTACTCATCAATGTTTAGTACATCTACCTGACCCTCTTTTAGATAAGTTGGGTAAAAAAACAAAGATTTACTTTTCGCAAGTGCATTTACAGTATCTGTGTTATCGTCTCCTCTGGGACGAGTATTTTCTGTTGGCAGTAATCCTCATGTTCATCAGTATGGATCCAGAGTGACGCTCCAGTAGGTTTATTACCTGTATCATGATTCATTGCTTGACCAATAATCAAGTTGAAAGAGGTCAAAGCAGGTCAAACCAGGGGTCAGGGGGCACATCCAGGGGTCCCTGCAGGGGCCAGCAGGGGGCCATGACGCATGTTGGTAAGGAGTCTCTGTCATTTAGGTCACGCTATAGCTTAGGGCTACACAGAGCCATATTCAGTAAAGTGTCAGCAAAGATTAAAGAAGATGTTTCTGTCAACATGATGGCAAAGATGTGGGAATCAGAGTGACGCATTAAAAAGGACATGGTCCTCGTTGTGTCAGAGACAAAAGTTTAATATTAAAGTGGCTCCATGACTGAGAGGTTGCTGTGGTTGGCTAAAAAAAAGATTAAACTGAAGAAAAAAACAATTTATCCGTGCATTATTTTAAAAAAAGATTACAAGTTTTATGATATCTGAAATACACTGGCACAAGCAGGAACAGAAACTGATTTGAGTTTGTCCCTTGAGTTTGAAACTAACTTGTCCTCTTCTGACAGACGTTACAGATGAACTGCTCCCTAGATTTAATTGACATTTCTGTCAGCAGCGTGTCATGCAGCTGATCGATAGCTGCAGAAAGGTGTGTTGAAGATGCAGGCAGAGATACAGTAGGTGTCATAGAAGACAGACACAATAATAACAGCAGTACACTCACTTTTTCAGCCAGGTGCATCATCATCATCAGCTAACCAGACGCTTAATATGGAAAACTGTATTCAGCCAAGCAGTGTCATGGTTCAGTTTGTTTCTGTGATTTCCTGTTTCATTTTGAAGTTTTCCCTCCACGTGTTGTGTTTTGCTTTTCATTTCCTCCCTTTGTGTGATTTCCCACAATTTTTTTATGTTCACCTGTGTCTTAATATCGGTTGCCTTTGTATTTGTGGTGTTCTGCACTTCTTTGTTTTTGTATTATATGATTTTTGGATTCTCAGCTTGTTATTAAAGCTCATTCTTCCTGTGTGTTTCTGCATTTGGGCCCTCACAATGTTTGCGTTAACGTGACGAGCAGCTCTATAAGATGCCAGGCAGACGAAATCACAGAAATATCTCCTGCAATATTTTAGACAGTGTCTAATGCGACCCAACACCCAACATTTCTTTACTTTCAAATTTCTATTTTATGTTCTGACAGTGCTGTGCTTATGATTGGAAAAGGCTTAGACACACACACACACACACACACACACACACAAAAACACTTGGTTGGGGTTTACTGCAGTCACAGGTCACATGTCAATATATTACAAGTGAGCCTGATGTCTATGTCTATGTCATGTATAAAGAAAAATGGTTTGTTGATATGTGGTCTAAGCAATAATGATGAACTTGCTTTTGTAAAAGACTGTTATACCGTCGAACCAAATGTGAAGTAGGATTTAAACAAAAATCATCCTTATGTGCCCAGTTATGTTCAGGAACATTACCATCCCCCTCGGAGACGGGCAGGTTTAGTGCCACTACAGAGGAGGACAGACTTTGTTTGTCGTGTGCACTGAGACTGTCAACGTCTGTGACGATGTAAGACACTTGGGGGGTTGTTACACCCCGGATAAGTCACCAGTTCAACATTCACTCTCAAACTTTTAATATTTACAATATTAATGAGTCAACAATACAAACTGGAAGATATTTATTTTTTCCATCACTGAATACACAAGCTGTTCCTCAGAGGAAAATAAGTTCCCCAGAACACTTTTTGAAGCTAGAAAGGTGGCAGGGTCCGCCACATATAAACCTGTAGGTCCATTGTAGAGAAGACAGTTTGTTAATTTAGTTTGTTTAAAAAAATATATAAAAAATAAAATCAAAGGTGGCCTTTCTCTTCTTCTCCAAAACTACTGAAGTGCAGCTTTAAGAGCTTTGGGTTACCAACAAAAGAAACGCAACCTGGCAACCCAAAGTGACTTATTAACATGAGGTGTGTTTTATTAGAAATGGCAGCTTCAGTTCTTACTTACAAGTTTTTGTCTGGCAGGTTGATGAGACGTTCGATGCCTCTTTGATTAGATTAGAGTTTATATAAAAAAAATAAAAAAAATAAAAAGCGAGAGTTTCGCCATCAGAGGTGTCATCGATGCACTCTGCCCACCGCCTGTAAACACAGTTATGTAATGTCACACTGAATCATCCCTAACAGATGAAAGCGGTGATGATGAAGAGGGAGGTGGAGAAGGAGGAGGGGGAGGAGGAGGTTTGCTCTTGGGACAGAAAGAATTGGGGGTCAGGAGGGTTTTTCTGTGGGCGTCAGGTTCACTTGAAAAGTTTGGGTGCCCCTGAGGTGCGCTCGCTCGCACACCTCCCATCCCAGTGTCTCCCCACAGTTGCATAACACCAGGCTCTGTGTGTGTGTGTGTGTGTGTGTGTGTGTGTGTGCTGCTGTTGTTACTGCCCCTGCTGCTG
>OMLP01013612.1:0-25435 GCA_900302685.1 Spondyliosoma cantharus
CACAGGTGAAGATTGTGAACCCCAAGACTTCATTCAGCTGCATGACGATGGAGTGATAGGTGATGATGTCACAGTGTCTTGTTGCAGTCGTGGACGTGTCGCGCTGTTTCCTCCATTGTTGGTAACCGAGGTAGAGGATGAGGATGGGGAGAGGGAAGAGGAGGACGTGGGTGACGCAGAAGGCAAGACTGACAAAGATGCTCGTGGAACTGAAGCAATTGTTGAGGTGAAGATGGAGGGAGGAGTTGGAGGAGAGGTGAGGAGGAACAAAGGAGATGTCGGCAAAGGAGGAGTTGACTGACATGTTTACAAGGAGGTCTGAAGAGGAGAAGGAGAACAAACAGGACAGACACAATGTTAAAACCAAATGCAGACAAGGAGCAAATAAATACAGATATTTAAAAATATATCCACGAAAAGCTTCACTAAACTGTGTTCGAATGACCCGAGCTACATCAGACAGAGATTGAAGAAAATCTGATAAATCCATCTCTCCACGTTTATTTACCTGATTAGATGCAATCATTTACTAAAATTAGTCCAACATTACAAAATGAATTGTCATGGTGAATCGTGAAAAAGAACCAAAACAATCGGTGGAAAGTTGGTAAAAGAAACACGTTTAAAGTTTAAAATAAAATCAATTTAAATTTACAACATGTTGCAAAAATGTTGCAATCAAAATGTAAAGAGCTTTAAAACACAGAGGCATATGTGCAGAATTTAAATCTCTAAATAAAACATCTTCAAACAGTCTGTTTGTTTGACACCCACCTCAGTGGAGTTTCTTTCTGACCGTCCTTCACCTGCGACTTCAAACTCCGACTGCTGTTCACGGCTGTCTGATCCACATTTATCTTCATATGATCTGTGACTAAGACTGTGTCACTGATGTTTGTTTGTGTAACGAACAGCTGAGAGCAGGACAATTCTAATCATACATTTATTATTCATTTACACGGTAAATTAAAACAGGTAAATTGAGCCACCAGGAGGTCAGATCGCAGGTCAGCAGCACCATTTTTGAATATTATCACAATCATCTCTGTATGGGTTTGAATATGTGCTGCATGATCTGTAGAGGCCAATATAGAGAGTGTACAACAAACACAAACACAGTTAATGATCCACATCCCTTAGTTTAAATACAGTTGTCATTATTGTAAATCAATATTGTGAGACGCCATTATAGTATAATATAAGAAAATGCATATTGCAAATTTGATAAGCACACACATCAATTCATGATCTTAAACATTACTAAATACTAAAGTAGATTCCAAAACTTTAAGTAAAAGTCTAACATAACCAGTCATCAACAGCTGAATTTGCATTGGTGCCAACAATGTGACAGTCTTTATGTGATCAGTCGTTTAAGATGAACATTTGAGATGAGCGTCATCAGACTGCCTTTTATTCTTTCCAGATATTCCTTCTTAATCATTCAGTCATTACTAAATTGATTTTTTTTTTTTTTATCCCTGCCAAGAAAGTTATGTTTTCACCTGTGTCCTTTTGTTGTTGTTTCGTTTGTTGGTTTGGTTTTTAAGCAGGATTGCACAACAGTTTACCATGAAACTTGAACTGAGGATGGTTCTCGACCCAAAATGCACCGTGTTAACTTTTGGGTCGGATCCCGGAATTGTTTCTTACTTTCTTTGACATCGCAAGATAGGATGTTCTTCACCATATTTATGTATTCATTTCTCAGGGAATAATGCATTGATCTCAATCAGGGGTGTTTAGGTGGCTGGTATCCATGAGTGAGTACAAAAGGGGACTGTTGAAATACCCGATTTGAAATGAGGATTTAGGGTATGATACTCTCATGTGTGATCCAACCCTCATCCTGACTTGGTGATTTGTTTACAACATTGTAGTTTTCCCGCTCGCTGTAGATACAGCAGAGGCAAAACCAGTCTGATGGGCAGATTGATCCAAATTGTTAACTTCATCAGCACACACATGTCAGTAAATACAGAGTAGGTGTACATCACACTGGCAATCAGAAATCCCCCAAAGCATAAGAAAAGCACTCCCATTATAACCATGATGGTATGAAAAGCCCTCTGCTTTGATTGGTCAACACGCTCCCTGTTCCTGCCCACTTCCCCCGGCCCCGGGCGCTTCAGAGCACAGAGAACCGAAATGCTGCAAAGAGAGACGACAACTAAGAATACAATCGCAATGCAGAAATAAAAGATGAGACTGACATTGAAGCTGCACCGATGAATTACAGCCGGCCATCCAAAGCCAAGTGCCCAAACACACCCAATGACAGTGTTTCTGATTTTGACTCCACCCGCCTGTTTGAGTCCCAGGTAGGTGATGGGGTGAACAACAGCCAGGTAGCGCATCACACAGGTCAGCATCTGAAACAAAGCCTGTCCGAGGTAGGTGATCAACCAGACACTGTACCCTACCATCATCATCTCCTTAAGTTTGACAAAGCCACCATAGAAGAAGAGTGTGAGCCCCAAGACTTCATTCAGCTGCATGGCGATGGAGTGATAGGTGATGATGTCTGAGTGACTTGTCTCAGCGGTGGAAGTGGAACGCTGTTTCCTCCATTGTTGGTAACCCAGGTAGAGGACGAGGAGGGAGAGAGGGAGGAGCAGGATGTAGATGATGGAGAAAGCAGAGATGACGATGATGCTCGATCTGGAACTGAAGCACTGGTAGAGGAGAAAATGGAAGGAGGAGTTGGAGGAGAGGTGAGCAGGAACAGAGATGTCAGCATGGGAGGAGGAGTTGACTGACATGTTTACAAGGAGGTCTGAAGAGGAGAAGGAGAACAGAGACAATGTTAAAACCAAATGGAGACACAGAATTCATTTCAACTGCCTCAGATTCGAGTAGTTACTAATAATTTAATAAGGAGTTAATCAGGAACAAGTTGATAGTTAATTAATTGTTAATGAGTAACTCCTGAAAAGCTATGATCTCAGGAGTATACTGTCGATAATGATGGGCTACTAGAGCTCAGACTAAGAGACTACATTAATGAATCATAAGGTAATGATTAGTTGATCAATACCTGTGAGTCAACATGATGACAGGAGTTATTCCTGATGAACCAGCTGCTAAGAGGCACAAGCTGGTGATGATTAATTAATTATTGATAACTGATTCATTAGTTAAGTTCTGTATACCTTCAACTAAAATCAAACCCATTACTGAGTAGTTACTCTTTAGACTCATTAGTTACTAATTACTTAGTCACTACTTACTATGTTTGTGCACCTTCAAGTAAAGTGAAACATAATACTGAGCAGTTACTTATTTGTTGCATATTCCAATCTTAATTAATGCTTAAGTAATTGGTATTTAATGAGTAAGTTGAGTAATTACTCTGTATTATGTTTCACTTATTAGAAGGGCACAAAAAGACTTACTAATGCTTCAATAATTAATAATAAATGTGTCATCACTAATACTGAGTACTGACCCAGCAGACTCATTAAATACTGATAACTTAATCATTAGTTATTCTTTCTGTGTCCCTTCAAGTAAAGTTAAACACAATACTGGGAAGTAACCCTTTAGACTCATTAGTTACTAATTAGCAAATCATAACTAATGATTAAGTAATTAGTATTTAATGATCAAAACGTGGTTTCCTGTCAGTGTCAGTAATATAAATTCAGAAACATATCTGACTAATCGCACCATCCACTTTATTCACGTTATGTAAATGCAATAATTCACTAAAAACAATCCCCTTCATGGTAAATTGTAAAAAAGGAGCAAGAAACATTTTTTAGAAACTTCTTCAAGGACTCGCAAGTTTAAATTCTCTTACATGAATGATTTTTCATATAACAACAATTAAGAAAGTAACATTTTACAAACATATGAAGACTCAGCACCTATTTTAATGTGTAATACGTAATTGCAATTGATAAAATATAATTTGCCTAATCAACAGTGAGAACACGTGAATAACTAAATATAAATCTCCAAATCATAAATCTCCAGAAAATCTTATTTTTTAATTACACCCACCTCAGCAGAGTTTCTTTGTGATCGTCTTTCACCTGCGTCTCCAGACTCTGACTGCTGTTCACTGGTGACATATCCAAATATACCTTCATAAGTATCTGCGATTAAGGAGTGTGTGTGTGTGTGTGTGTGTGTGTGTGTTTTTGCATGTAATATTTACGGAAAATTACAACAGGTTAATGTATTTTCCGCATTATTATGTCACAGGTAGGTCAGATCGCAGGTGAGCACCACCATTATTTGAATATTACATCCATCATGTCTGTTTGTCATCTGTGCTACATGATCTGTAGAGATTGTTCAACAAATAACAAACCCAGAGAAACAATTATGTCATTTATTTATTAATTTAATAAATACAGTCATGTCACATCATTATGCTACAGTATCATTATACAACATTATAACATAACATTGAAAAGATTATATTGCAAGATTACTAATGATTGCACACAAAAGTTCAAATTCTTAAACAATTTAAACTTTTCTAAACACTAACATGAATTCTCAAATGTAAAATAAAAGTAGGAAAACAAAGAATAAGAAAATGTACCAATATGGTTCATTAAATCAGTTTGTTAAAATGAGCATTTATAAGATCGAGATGACTCATGAACAAAGACCTGTATTCAAATCATTTAGTCATTTAGCTGAGCACACCTTTGTTAATATCACATCTGTGACTCCAGTTTAAACGCTTGGATTATTTCTTAATCGTCTTATGAAACCAAGCTCAATTCTGTTTGACGACCAGCATTTTTCCTGCCAATACATTGGCATTACTAAAGAACTTTTCAGCAGCTAGCACGCTAACTAGCTAATCCTTGTCTCATTTGTTATCTTATAAACAGGTAATTCTTCAAATTCAGATCCCCCACATAGCTGTTCTCCAGGCCTGCAAAAGTAATTACATTCAATCAGCCTCAGTGCTACTCTTTCTTTAGTGCTAATCAGCAAATGCTAGCATGCTAATGAGCTACATGGTGCAGAATTAATAAGTGTTACCATTAGTAATGAGGTCTGTTTTTACGTAGATGACACAAATTTATATGTATTGAATATGTATATACTCAAATTTGGTCTGACTTTCTGCACAAATCTAAAGCAAGTAAACGTATTGTTCTGCTTACAAATTCTCAGGAAAGTGAAATCACAGGGCCAGAAAAGCCACTATTTGAATATCATCTTAATATTGTCTGCATCAGTTTGTCATATAAACTGCGTGAGTATAGAGATTATACACACACCATTAAACACAGTAAATATATACTTACAAGAAAGAGAAGGCATTTTAACATTTATTTCTTCACTTAATAATAATAACAGAATATTACAACATTTATTACTTAAAATCTCCTAAATAATATAATGTATTCCAATTTTTTTTTAAGTTATACACAGAAGAGTTTGTACTATAATCAAATTGTGCAGTTTGGACCACATCTCTGACAAACTTTTCCCAGAATTGCGAATTTAACTTCTTCATTTAACCTCTTTGTAAAGGTTTTTACCCTTCAAGGATGACTATGAGAAGGAAAACAATGTGGGGAGTGCTGCACAGGGTCAAAAAAAATAGTGTTGGTATTGATCAAGTACATACAAGATATAACAATAAACAAAACAAGTCCAAAAATCTACCATAACAACCTCACACAGAAAAAAAAGGGATATAAAGTCAATATCACCAGGCCGTTGCATCGCTCCCTGTGGCTTAACGGCTGCGTTCATTTGTCCCTTGTTCCCTTGGCAAATATTCAAGAATGGAAATCACGAAATCTAAAACAATTACTTGAAACTTAAGTTAACTTAACTTAAGTTGTTACTTGAGGGACGACCCTCAAATGTAATGTTACCCTCATCTTAACTAAGTGAGTAATGCACCGTTCTCGTTAGATATTTGAAAATCCCGATTTTAAATGAGAATTTGGGGTATGATACTCTGACGTGTGATCCAACCCTCATCCTGACTTGGTGGTTTGTTTACAACATTGTAGTTTTCCTGCCCGGTGTAGAAACAGCAGAGGTAACACCAGTCTGCTGGGCAGATCGAACCACACTGCGGACGTGATCACCAAACACCTCTCACTCTCAGGTAAAGCTGTTGTCGCAAGGGCAATCACAGTCGCCCCAAAGCTGAACATTAAAACTCCCATTATGAGCATGATGGTGTTCAAGGCCCTCTGCTTTGATTGGTCAACACGCTCCCTGTTGCCGCCCACTTCCCCCGGCCCCGGGCGCTTCAGAGCACAGACAACAGAAATACAGCAGAAAAAGACGACAACTAAGCACAGAATCACAATGCAGCAATACAAGATGAGACTGATTGTTTCACTGCTCAGATAAAATACAGCCAGACCTCCGACGCTCACGACCCAAATGCAACCAAGAGTAAAGTTTCTGATCTTGACCCCCAGTGACTGCTTGAGTCCCAGGTAGGTGACGGGGTGAACAACAGCCAGGTAGCGCTCCACACAGGTGAGGAGGTGAAACAGAACCTGTCCGAGGGCTGTGACAGTCCAGATGCTGTACCCTGCCATCATCATCTCTGTGAGCTTGACATAGCCACCACAGGTGAATAGTGTGAACCCCAAGACTTCATTCAGCTGCATGATGACGGAGTGATAGGTGATGATGTCACAGTGTCTTGTTGCAGTCGTGGACGTGTCGCGCTGTTTCCTCCATTGTTGGAAACCCAGGTAGAGGATGAGGATGGGGAGAGGGAAGAGGAGGATGTGGGTGACGCAGAAAGCAAGAGTGACAAAGATGGTCGTTCTGGATCTGAAGCACTGGTTCAGGAAACGATGGAAGGAAGAGTTTGAGGATAGGTGAGGAGGAACAAAGGAGATGTCAGCAAAGGAGGAGTTGACTGACATGTTTACAAGGCGGTCTGAAGAGGAGAAGTAGAACAAACAGGACAGACAGATGAAGAACACAAAATGTTAAAATCATTTTAAAAACTATTACCAGAAAGCTTCAATTAACTAAAACCAGTGATCGAGGGTCTGGTTCATTTCTGTTCTGAACTAAGTCAATTAAAGACAAGATGGTTTCCTCTTAGTCTAAGAAACAAATCTGACCAATCTGACTTTACGCCTCCTATGATCTTACTGACTTACATTAAATGATTTAAAAGTTGTCTTTAACTAACAAAGATTATTTCATGGTATGAACCAAAATATTATTTTAGAGAGTTCTTTTAAATGAACCACAAGTTTACATTGACTTAAAGGTCCACTCTGTAAGAAAGCTGATTTTTGAGTCTCAATCCCAATTCTTCCCAATATTGGCACTTTGGGATCATAGGTCAGGTTGGCCGCCATCCTAAAGTGCCAATATTTGACGACTTGGGAATGAGACCCCAAAATCCACCATCTTCCAAAGTGGACCTTTAAATGAATGGTTTCTCAGTAACACCAATTTACAGAGTAAAATATAAAGACAAAAGATTATTGTATTTTACATTTGAAGCACAAGACAACTTTGTAAAACACAAGTTAACAACATCAATACATAACATTGAAGACAATCCATTTCTAGAAGATCATCATGACGAACTCAGGTTAATCTCTTGTGCTAAATGGTTATTTACATACACATAATTCTCCAAGTGATTTAATACACATTATCTTAAAATTCAAAAATACACACCTTTTGCAGATTTTTCCGATAGTCAACCTGCGTTGTCAATCTCTGGCTGCAGTCGACTGGTGTGTGGCACAAATACAGCTTAATGTGATGTGTGCATCTGTTGTTGATGTTTGTGATAAACACGTGGGAGCAGGTCTGCGAGGGGTTTTGCATGTTGCGAAACCAATTCATGATAATGATACTTTTCACGGTAGATTAAAGCAGGTGTCTGCGGGGAGGTGCAGAATCAGCAGCAACATAATTTGAATATGATTTATCCTTGAAGGATGTCTATGGGAAGGGAAACAATATGGAGAGTGCTGCACAGGGTCAAGAACAATTGTGCTGGTATTGATAAAGTACAAAAAAAAAAAAAGTCCAAATATCTACCATAACAACCTTGCACAGAAAGAAAAAAGATATATAGTCAATATTTAATTACGAATTAGAAGAGTATTAATTAAATACAATCTGATATACACCAGTGTAACAGCAATATCAATGGCACCCTAAAATGTGAATATGCTCAAAAAGAATCACCCTCAATAGAACCAAAAACAGAAGTTCAAAGCTGAAAATAACAGTGACTTTCAGTGTTGATGACAAAGTTATAATGATAAAACCACATAAAATTTTATCACGTTGTTGTAACATCAAAATATCAAAATATAGTTTAGCAACATAATATAACTTGGGAAACGGTGTAGAGAAGTAGTGTGCCAAAATTGTATACATGCTCAGTCCCATGACAAAAAGAAAGAAGAAGTTAAGTCAGATTCTTTGTTTTGGCCATAAATTGCCCAGAGGGGAAACATCCTATCAGTCAAGACAACCTACCTTCTAATAAGATGCATGCTGGGAGATGTGGTCCTGCCAGTGTACCATTAAATTATGTATCTCTGTAACTATTGTGAGTAATATTTCTTGCCATCTCTAAATCAAACATTGCAAACAATCTCTGGTTGCAGCTTCCATAATGTGAGGATTTGATCCACTGCTGATAGTTTGACAAAACATTTAAAGACATTAAGATATTGGACTGTGGGACTTGGTAATCAGTATTCATCGCAATTTTAGAAACAAAACAGTAATAGATGATTTGACAGTATTATTGTCAGATCAATCAATGTTCAAAACAAAATAAACAAAACTACAAACTAGCAATGACCCATGTTCACCGTACCAATTACACAATACAATCTCACAGCCACGTCAAATAACCTCAAAGCATTGTAGTAACCTCCTATTAACACCTTGAACACCCAAACAACAACCACCCTAGCAACACCCCATCAGCAACCCACAACATAGTAAACAATCTCTAACCACCTTACAACCTAGCAAACATCCCAAAACCTAGATTATAACAACAACCTTGCAACAAACGCCTTGCAACCAAAGCGCAATCATAAAGTCCAAGCAACACCAGGGCCATTTACATGTTTACCTTGATTTCTTTTGTGAGTTCAAAATGTGACGATGGATTATGATTCACATTAGTTTAGCATTAGCATAACACTACACAGATACTTGAAATTTACACCGAAATGATTCAAATTGAAGCCCAACTCTGAAACACTCACACACAGTAATTTTCAGGTTAGGATTGATAAATGTTCAGATGATATAATCTGAATTTAAAGTGGTAATGTCGAAGATTTCCGTTTCTGCAAAAATATATATTCTATTCTGCTATGTCCAACAAACGGCCCAAAAATCTAACCTCCTTGGCAAAGGTAACAAACTCAATCTGTGTGATGACTGTTGTTATTAGTTTCTGTGTGTTTGTGTTCAGCCATGACTGCTCAACACCAACAGAGACCACGGCAAACAAAACTGTTTTGTGGTGTGCTAACCACCTAATCTCTCTGGCTGACCAACCACTGCTCACTGATATCTGAACGCATCACTAACTGTGCGCCGCTGCATCTTCCCTATTACAGCAAATGCAAGGGCTTTCATGAGTGGGCCATAGGCTCAGTCACCATTGTGTTAATTCATTCAGTGATAGATAGAGATTTAACAGATATTTATTTACATGAAAATCTTCGAGATTATTACTTTAATCAAATGAAACAATCTCAAACAACTCTCACCTCCTGGATAATAAAATTCTACACAGTTCTACTGTCAGTGCAATATATTCTAAATTCTCCCATCAAATTTACTGTCTTCAAATGTAATGCCAGGCTCATCTTTACTCACTATTATAACAGCAACATGACAGTATTCCTGCCCTGTGTAGATACAGCAGAGGTAACACCGAACTGCTGGGCAGACTAAACCAGAGTATAGAAGCACTTATTATGCAGTCAACACTGGGGACCAGCAGTGGTGACAAGTTCAGGATGGCAGAAACAAAGAGCGCTATGAACCACAACCACAAAACTCCCATTATGGTTGTAATTGTGAGGAATGCCTTCTCCTTTGATTGGTCCACACGCTTCTTGTCCCGCCCCCCATCCCCTGGCCCTGGACGAATCAGAACGCGGAGAATGGAAAAGCTGCAGAAGGAGATGGCAACTAAACAGACAACCAAAGGGCAGAAATATGGGATAGTGGGTAAAATTGGATAGTACAGGTATGTTATGCCCACCCATGCCAACGATATCAGCCAAACACAACCAATGGTTATGTTTCTGATCCTGACCCCTCGTGCCTTTCGTAGCCCCAGGTAGGTGATGGGGTGAACAACAGCCAGGTATCGCTCAACACAAGTCAGGAGGTGAAAGAAGGACTCTCCGTAGAAAGTGATGGAACTTAGACAGGTTGCCGCTATCATCATATCTGGCAGATCTGTGAAGTAGCCATAAGAGTAGAGGACTGCCCCCAGGCCCCAGATCAGATCCATGGCAGCCATGTGGTAGGTGAAGATGTCAGAGTGGCTGGTTGAAGTGAATGAGCGTTGTTGCTGCCATCGCCGGTGCCCCAGGTGGAGAACAACGATGGAGAGAGGGAGGAGGAGGATGGCTCTGGTGACTTGAAAGGCAGTGCTGATAGATACAAAAACAGCAGAATTGCAATGGTAGACTGAAGAATTGAAGGGGGAGTTGGAGGAGGAAGAAGAGTTGACCGACATATCTACTGTGTGCAGCTGAAGGCCTGAGGAGGACAAGAAATGGAGTTGTGCTTTAAAACAACCTCTGAAAAGTTGGAATAAAACAAAACCAGCAACAAAACACAACCTTTGGCAGCTACACTGGAGATTATGAGCTGTTGGGCAACGAGATAAACAACTGATCAATTTATTGACAATTTAACACTCAGTACACTCTTCACTTTTGATTAATTTAGATATATGATTTATTTCTTTGTTGGACTACTTTCACAGTAGGAAGACTTGCTAGTATTCCTGGCAAATTAGGCATTTTAGCAAATCTAGGGGTCACTGTGAATTGATGCTAATATCAGTGTGCTAACATACTGATGTTTAGTAGGAATAATAACTTATTTGATTATTTTATCATACTAACATTCGCACCATTAAAACAACAATAATAAGGTGGAGGCTGATGGGAGTATCATTGGTTTACATGACAAATGACCTGACCTGATGATGGCACTAGATGGAAAATAAAGTGATGTCCACTGTTTCTGCAAATCGTCCTCAGGTGGGACAAGAATGGACTAAAATTGGTGACAATCTATCTGATAGATGTTGAGACATTTTACTCAAAATCAAAAACTTGGTTTTGATGGTGACACTGCAGGGAAAGCCATAGGATCACCAAAATGAGGCAGATTCTTTAGATACATTTATCATTTTTACACAATAATAATCTTTTAATAAATCAACTATATAATAATCAACAATAATACATATTCTGTAAACAATCTGGATGCTATTAATCTCTGCTATTAGTATCGAACACAGCTAATGTCTGGACAGAAGTTGATGGAAATTCAACCAATAGTTGTTGAGATCTTTCAGTCTGGACCAAAGTGGTCAACCAACTAAGCAACATATATTGTAGCATGGCTCAAAATCATTAATGGACACCCACCTTGTCAACGGTTTTTATGGTCGTCCTTCTCGTGCGTCTCCAAACTCACTGACTGCAGCTCACAGCTTCTTGGTCCCTATACAATAATGTTTGTGTCGGTAGGTGTGGAGGATTTATGATCACCTGTCAGATGTACAGATGGGAGCAGAACGTGTTTTGCATGTTTTAAAACAAGTACACGACAACTCAAGACAATAAATCACAGAAGGCAAATTCTCAAACCCGCCGACTGCAGAGCAGCAACACAGAAGTGACACCACAGCAGGGTGGAAACAGGATATATGGCTTGAAATATGTCAGCATCTCTAACTACAAGGTTACGGGGTACTTCATCCAGGAGACGGGGGTTCATGTCCAGTCTGAACGGAAGACTTTTCCGTAAACCTATTGCGAACAAAGTCAATAAGGTATTAGAAAGGCTTTTTGGCAGATTTAACATTTTTAAATTCGGTTAGGTAGAAAGCCTGGGATTGAACCAGTAATACCGAGTTACACCACTGGATGTCACACGAGACTCGTCTTCTCCCAAGACGAACATAACGAGAGCCTATGAATGAGAGTGTAGCAGCACTGCCCGTCTTCAGAAACACATTTCGCTGAGTTGTTATCGTAATATAAGTTAAAGTTTTACAGGAGGGTGCAGCCTATTCTGATCTATCTCTATCTAGGTATCTCGGCTTCTGTGTGAGGCCTCTAGCACTTCAATGGAAGGAAACACTTAATTTCTAAACAAGAGTTTATTGTGAAACATTAGCGGGGAAGTGTGGTGGAAGAATCACTGACTTGCAAGATTCATATATATGACTACTTGAAATCTCACTGCTGCCATCTTCACTTATTTTATTATCAATTTGATGTCAAAACTGAAGGTGTGTCATTTCACACGAGGCCATGCAACAGTTTGACAAAGATTAGACCCTTTAGACCATTTTTTTTAATTAAGATAGATTAGTTTGTAGTCCTAAAACGTATACTTTAAGCATGAATTCTGATTCAAAACTGAGAATTGTTTGGGATATTGGCATAACTCGTGCCAGATTTCTATTGAATGTGAACGTCAGCATCATGAGCTCATATTTCTGGTATTATCAGCCACAAGCACACATGAACCCACACTACCACAGCAGCTGGCCCTCTGTGGGAAAGTGTAGGATTAATGAGGGCAGTGTGGGCAGGAGCCAAACCCAAACTAGTCCCATGTGGGCCCATTGTCAGCGAGTATGTTCTGGGCCCACAGCCCTTTTCCCCCTTGAGGCCTGTATGGGGGTTGTCTGTGGGCAACCCTGTAGTGTCAACAACACAGGTCAGGGATAATCAAACGCTTTTCCTTTTAGGTCCACATTTAAATGTTGATAGCAAAATGTAAAAAGACATTTAAAAAGAGTCAATAATAAATACTTTTTAACAGAATACATTTGTGAGGTTGTACACAACCTTGATACACCTAGAGAGGCTCAGAAGGCCTCGAGAGATGGATATTTTTTCTGTAGGTAACTTTTTTAACAATCAATGTTGGAGTCACAATATTCATTGAAACGCAAGAAGTCACATCTGTGCCAATGTGTAACACTGTCATATAAATACCCATGACCATGAACATTAATCACTTATTATATATATATTGATGTTGAAATCAGTTGACATAATTTTTATGGTGTTGGAGTCAATTATAAAGCATAATTCAGTGTCCCTCAACTGTAGCCTACCGCCCATGACAGAAGCTACCCTGCTAGCTAGAAACAACAAAGCTAATATTTGACAAAGATATCAAAGGTTAGACTACAGGGTGGTCATCAACACTAGACATGTTTAGATTCATGAACATTGAACGGTTTGGACAGTATGAGGAAAATACAATTGCCTCCGGGTTTCCCTATTTCACATACAATAAGAAATAAAGGGTGGTGCAACCCCGAACCTGGCATCGCCCTGGTTCTCTCCACAAAAGGCTGCTTGGATTTTTAAATTGGATGTTGGATTATCGGCATAAATAATCTGTGTGTCAAACACAAGTTTGTGATACTTCCAGGTTCTGTTGATCCAGATCATCTCCACAGATGAACTCCACTCTGTGATGTTTGAAGCTAAATTAAATGTGTAGCAGTAAGAAGCTAATGTTAGGCTACAAACAGACGACATCACGGTCACATCACTGAAACGTCACCACCACTAAGAGTCTTACTGCACAATTACCATCCAAACTGATCAATGTAAAGTAAAGTCAGAGTTAGAATAGTGTGTAACTAAAGTGGGCCTGTAAAGACGGACTAGTGAGTAGATGAGTCTCCGTGTTCGCTGTGAGGACGTTTAATGTCCCCGACAACCTCTGTAGTCTCATTCAGACACTTGTTAGCAACCGCTAACTGTTTTTAACACATGAAGAGCTTCAGGATAAAACTGTGGGACATTTAATGATGATAACTACACACCTTATTTCACTAATTTAACGGACACATTCAACAAAATCACAGACTTTAAGACGAGGGGACAGGAAATGCTAACATGCTAAGATGCTAGCACCATCTGGACCATTTGATGGAAAATCTTTATTGTCCTTATTTTATAAAAATAATCAAACATAGGTATAATCAGGGATGTCAGTATCATAGTTGATTTGAATTTATTAAATCCATGAATACATTTAAAATGTCATGATTTAAACAATTTATCACCTGAAATCAAAAGCTGAGTTCACTGTAAACACCATAAAAATGCTTTGGATCAAAAGTTACTCTGATGAGCCGCCTTCACCAACAGAACCTGTATGAATTGGGTCTATCAGCACCACAGCCTTATCACACTGACACCACCCAGTGAGCTGCAGTCAGACACAAAGCCAAGCTAGCTAACTGTCTTTGTCTGCAGAGGAGCAACGATGTCCACAACTTCACTTTATGCCCCCTGGTTGAAGGTCAATACGGGTAAGTGTGCTTTTAATACACCACTAATTCAGAGCACTTTCATAATTAGCAATCTTAACGTGCTAATCGCGATTAGCGCGCTAATATGCTAACGCGCTAGCAACATAAAACCCTCAGCGTGCTTAATTAGCAGCCCTCCACATTTCTGTGTATTGCAGTATCTTTGGTGTTGTTAGTCAAAGCCTGAAGATAAAACCACCTTCAGTATGATAAAGTTTATGAGCTTAAGTTTGGTTAAAGTGACTGAGAAGACATTTGCGTTAGCTAGCTGTAATATCAGGTGAGTCAGCAGTTTGTTTTTCAGCCATTAGCTTAAGGTGACCAGATTTCTGAAATGAAAATCAGGGACATTTTCAGAGCGGTGGTCAAAATTCAGTTGTTATCATTGTGAAATAAATAACAGGGGCAATTACATGTTAATGTATTTTATTTTTAATGTGTATTAAAGCAAATGAGTAGCCAATAAGAAGTTTGGTAGTAGTATTATAATTAAAGAATAGCCACCTCTGTTAAGGCGGCATGAGTTGTGTATTCTATAATATGTCTGCAGCATTTGACATTAGAGCTGTAAAAAACAGAGATAAAACAAAAACAACAACAAAACAGATTCTTAGCTTATTTAACTTATTTATGGATTTTCACACCACTCACACCACTCTTGGGAATTTTTGCACTTTTCAAACACAAAAGCTCTATGGTTCCTGGTCCTAAATGTCTGGATCCATGAACCCAGCGGGTTCAGCAGGTCCACCACAGTCCTCTCCCTCAGTAGCTTCAGCCTCCGTGGCCTGGATGGAATAACAGCAGAGGAGAACATGAGCAAAACTGAAAGAACAGATGCAATAGTATCAGATCACAATATCAATTGAACATAACAGTCGAGGGGGCGGATACGGGGAAGATGGGTCTGCCGAAAATGTTACGTGTACAGAGATAGGCGACCATGTTATCTCTGTCTTCTGCTTTTCAGCAAGCAAAAGTAAACAATTATGCCGCTAATCTGTTTCCGGGTACAGCGACGTAACGCCAGTACGTTAGTTTAACTGGCTACCGTAATAACTGGAGTTTGCGTCTGCGTGCAACTATTTTCTCTCCCATTCAAATCGGGGACATTTTCAGGACAGGGCGGCCTAATCTGTCCCCGGAAATCGTGGACGTCTGGTCACCTTGCATTAGCTCCCAAGGCAGAACCCAGGATCGTGTAATTTTGGTTGAAGCTCATTTTTTATATGTGCAGTGTATGTAGTGTGTGTATGTGTAGTAAGCTAATGAAAGTATATCAAGGTCAATGGAAAATTAAAACGTGTGTTTTACTTTGATTGTTTTCTTGAATGTCATATTACTTGGAAACATAAGAACAACTTCAGAAACCAAGAGGCATGAATGAATTAAGTCAAAGTAAAGGATACTGCCTGACGTTTTTCTATATAAGTTAACAACTAGCCCTTAAAAAACTACTTTAAAGCACTTGGCAAAATCAGAAGTTACTATGATGACTCCACCAAGAAAACGAGTCTGAACTGATCTTTTTTTCCAATCCAAGTTACAGGGTAAATTTATTGTCATTTTTAAAACACAAGGAAATTATGTTTGTCTCTATGCTACATTTGTTTTAGAAAATGGAGTGTTGCTGATCAATTGAGGAGTCTCACAGCCTAGGGAACGAAGCTGGTCCGTAGTCTGGTGGTATGGCCGATGGCAGCATGGTGAACACACTGTGGATGGGGTGAGTCCTTCAGTTTATCCCACTGGTTTAAACTCCCACTAAACTCGGCTAAGATTAGGCTTTTGTGAGCAATAAGAATGTGTAAACTTGGCATTTACACCCGGGTCAGTTGACGCTGCACTAGAGACGGGTTTTGAAGTGGTGATTTTTAGTGGGTTGATCTGTGTTTAAAAAACTTGTGTAGACCCGCTAATTTTGGTGGAAAAGTGGTATTATCCTCACTTCACCTATGTCACTGATGCTCTGTAGAAGAGTACCAGTGATGTTTGTTACCGCCTTCCTGCCAAGTGCTGTGCAAGAACCATGCCAGTTTGTGATGTTTCCAGTCAGAATGCTTTCTATAGAGTGGTGTAGTAATGAGGCCTAAAACATGGATATCCATTTTTTGAATGTGTTTTCAGTTAAATGCCTGAAATAAAGTGTGTGTTTCCTGGAGATATTACTCCTTTTGTTCTCCAGAATAAAATACATTATGAAATGTCCCACAGATTAATTAAAAAGTGCTTTAGTTACAAACTATTCTAACTCTGACTTTACAAAGTCTTCAAAAATCACAAACAAAGTGGTGTTCATCTGTCAAGATTATGTAGCTGAACAAAACATGCAAGTATCATAAACCTGGGTTTGTCACACAGTTTATTTTCAGTGATATTCCAAAAAATCCAGGGCGATGCTAACTTCAGGATTAGCTTATAAAAAGACACCATTCCTTCAACACTCTATTGCCCCTCCGTAATCAATGACCAGAATCTGGCTTTGGAAATTAGCCTCCATCCTTTTCCAGGGTTTTATACCCGGGTGTCGATGTGTGATGACCAAGGTAGGTTCTCAGTGACGGTAAGTGACAAAAGACTTAACAAATGAGGTAACAAATAAAAACACTTTCTTGGCCATTTAAGGACAGCCTTTTTTTCTGTATAAGTTAACAAAGAGCAGTTAAAATAAGGTTTAAAAGCACTTGGCTAAATCAGAAGTTACTATAATGACTAGCCCTCCACTGGCAGAACAAGTCTGAACTGATTTTATCAGCAGCACAGCTTCTTTTTTGGGGAGGATTGTACCCTCTTTCAAGAATTATACCCTGTTTAAGACACGTAAGTACTTGATCCTTTACTGATTTTCAATGCAAGTTTTAGTTAGTTTGAATCCATTAGCTCCCAAGCCAGGACCCAGGTAACTTTGATTAATGTAGAGTAATACACCCTGGTTGATGACTTAATGCAATGTAAAGAACGTTGAGTGTGTATGTGTGTTTTTAATACAGCACCAATTTGATACAATTTATAGTCAGCAAGCTAGAATGCTAATTTCAATTTGCGCATTATCATGCTAATGTGCTGCTAGCGACAATCGTGTGGCTGTCAGTGTGGTAGCAGTCCTCATTTACATGTGTTGTAGTGTATTTGGTGTTTTTGGCCAAGACCTAACGCTAAAACTACCCCAGTATGAGAAAGTGTGTTAACTTTTAGTTGATTAAAGGGATTGTGGAGTCATTTGTGTTCACAACTTTTTTAAGGCAATTATTGTTAAGTTTGTGTGATAAACTAATGAAACGGTTTTGTTCACAACTTAATTTATAGTTAGCCTCGGAAATACAATGAAATGTTGTTTTTTGTGTTAGTCTGTTTGTAATAGAATGCAACATTATATGAATATATATTATATGTGATTGCAGATAAGGCATTACTGTGGAAAAGAAGAACAACTTTGGTAAGCCAAGAGATGCTGACAAAAAAACCTTTGGTAATGAGTGAGGATTCACAAAGAACACTTCTCTTGGCCATTTTAGGGAAACTGCCTGTTCTTTAATGTTTTTCTTTAGAAGCTGACAAGGAGCACTTAAAAAAACTCCATAAAGGCAATATACCAAATCAAAAGATAGATTGATATAATGACCAGCTCTGGACCGACAGAACGAGTTTGAGCTGGTTTTGTTAACAATGCATCTTGCTGTGGTCAATTGTGCCAGGAGCCCTCTATGAATTATACTCTATTGAAGACATGTAAGTAGCTGATCCTTTACCTTTGTTTAAGTCGTAAACTTGAGTTATCTGAAAATAATATTTTCATATCATCGATCATAGTTTTTTAATAAAATTGTGATAAATGCCTGTTAGCAAGTACCAGCAGTCCAAAATGATGTATTTGAATGTTTTGTTTTGCCAAACCGACAGCCGTTAATCATCTATGACAAAGAACAGGAACAAATCCTTACATTTTGGAAGCTGCAACCGAAGAATGTTTGCCATGTTTGATTAAAAAAAATGAATAAATGTGTCAATGCATCTCATATGATATACTGATGCGTAACAAATAGATCGATGCAAGAATACCAGAAGTATTTTATTATCTTATTTATCTCTTATCTTATCGTGGTTGTGTTTCAAACTCTGTGTTAGCAAAAACCCTGCTTAAGTGTTCGCATTGTTTACTTTTTTCATCTGCTATGGCCTCTCAAGGCTCAAACATATTTTACATGTCTGTACAGGTGCAGATCTTTTTTTTTTTTTTACAGGTTGCAAACACCTGCATGTGGCTCCATTCTACTGTGGATCTGTGGATTCTACTATCTAATCTGTTGATAAAAGATGTGAACTAAAACAGCAAAGTGGTCATATGTAAAAACTTGCAATATGAGCTCAAAGAACTGAGGGGAACTGCAGAGTGGGGTCAGTTTGTCACTATGAGTAACCCCTGTCACATATCAAGTTGACCCATTGTTCATATAACATACCGACCACGTATTTAATGGGAGAAGGCAATGCTGAAGGTATGGAAATAACAAGCCCTCCTGCTGAAAAAACATCCTAACATGTGGTTAATAATGTTGTGACACTCATAGTTTGGTTAGTTTTAGGCACAAAAATGTGTTTGTATTTGTGGGGATGAGTGAGTACACAAATTTTTAGTTTAAGCCTTTGCATTTAGCTTCATCTCAGGGTTTTTGATCACAAGGGCAGGAGAACTATTAACACAATCAGTTTTTTAAATGACTTAAATGAATAAACTCTTAGACGTAAGACTATGGAGATTAATGTCTCATCTTAATTTGTTATACATTTCTGTTTTTCATTACCTCTGCCATGAAAGTTGCTTTTAATGTGTGTACGTTAATGTGTTTGTTGGTTGGTTGGATTGTCAGCAGGATTACAGAAAATCTACTGAACAGTTTTCCACAAAACTTGGATGGGGAATGGGCCACGGGCTAATTTCTTTTGTGACTTTCTTTACCATATTTAATAGCATTTTTTTTTCCTGTAACCAGGATGTTATTAAAACAATTAAATACCATTCTTTCTTAGTTACACAGATATGCTGTATGATCGACAGAAAGCTGTGAACGGAATCAGACACTGACAGATAGATTATATCTATTTATCTATATGAAGTATTTTGAATATATATATTATTATATAAATGTATTATATTATAATAATACATAGTACATTAATTATGCATGGCATTGGACAAAATGCACCACCACAATTGTAATGAAGATTGATAACAGTTGCACAAGGTTTTTGAAGAAACACACAAGAATGACAACAGCAAAACAACCTTTCTATCACTGATGCAAATTCCCCCTTCCCCCAAGATCTTATTCGAAAATATCTTGATTGAGATAGTTAAATAGTACATTATGTTTCAACTACAGATGTGGTCATAGTTGAGGAATTTGAGCTAAATATTTTCAAAGTGGCTATACAATAAAAACATTTTTTGAAACAAGGATAAAACAAGGCATAAATGATTGGATTTAAGGTTGAATTAAAATAACCCAACCAAACAAATGCTTCAAAAATGGCAGCAGGTGTGCTGAAGCCTGTAAATGCATCACTTATTGAATTTATGAAAAAGGGCATCCAACAGAAGATGAATGCACCAAGCACAATACCCAGAGTCTTTGCAGCCTTGCACTCAGACCGTTTAGTCAGCCTACCTCTTCCTCTGTCATTTGAACAGTTACTAATATTTCCAATCTTTTTTAAATGCTCTTTCGCCACAATGAATATTTGAGTGTAAAGGCAAACCATTACAGTGCAGGGAAAGAAAAAGCAGAAAACATTGTCCATGATTCCCCAAAGAGGGTTAAAGAGAAGGTTACAGCTGCCGAGGCAGTTTATTGATGCCACATAATCTTCTATCCCTGCTACATTTGCCTTAGAATAAAGTAGTCCATAAGAGTAGGCAGCAGCCAGTGCCCAGCTGACACATACCATCATCACAGCCACTGACATTGTGATTTTTCTAGAATAATGCAGAGGATTACATATTGCTTGATGTCTGTCGACAGCAATGCAAATTAAGTGGAAGATAGAAATAGTGGTGAGAAACAGATCAAAACTTGAGTGCAGCAGACAGAAGTCCTCACCATAGAACCAACAGCCATGAACAGTCCGGATGGCACTGAAGGGCATCACAATAACACCCACTAGTAGATCAACCAGAGCAAGAGATAAAACGAGCACATTGGTAGGACTATGCAACTGTTTGAAATGACAAATTGACACAATGACAACAGAGTTCCCTACAATGGTAACCAGCATGCCTAAAGCAAAAAGCAAATACAGGGCAAAGTTAGTCCCCACACCTAGCTGTGCCTTAACACACGAGGCATTGCTGCTCGGGTAACAGTACTGCTCTTGAGAATAGTCAGCAGTCATCATAAAGAGATATGCCAAAACCTCAGAGATAGACCCGACAGAACCTAGAGAGGACAGACATCTCTGTCTTGTAATCACATTCACAGCATAGAAGCCACCTGAAAGTCACCTGACACACTTAGACATCCAATCAAAAGCCCCATATTAACATACATGGAAAATAGTCCTAGAAACATTATTTCTGTTCACATCTGCAACATGCAGTAATGGCTGAGATAACAATTAATAGCTTATTGAGATTATGTTTTTGTTTTGAGTAAAAATGGATGAATGTGCAAATGAATGAATGAGTGAATGTATTGTTTAAGCACACTGCACACTGACCCCCAAATTCCACCAGATCCGTGTATAGTCCGTCTCCGATCTGCCATGGCAGTGGTGCTGATATGTTTCACTTTAGTCTATGTGAGTACTTCTACTGGCTCTGCTGCTTGGTGTATCTACTCCGTTGCAGCTCTGTCAGTCCGGACTCTTCCACAGCAGATGCACAATGCTTCTATATTTACTGGATGCCACAGCACGGCGCATCAATTCAACTAAATTCAGGACAGAGCAGACAGGAAGTCATACCGAAACAACATCAAAACATCCGGTTAATTTTCAGGATAAACACTCCATGTTGACGCCAGCACAAAAGTCTAAAAAAAGAGACAAATCCAAACAAGTTCACCCTTCTTGTAACTAGAGATGTTGGGCTGATATGGGCATTTTTCAATATGGACCCAAGCCCGATTTTTTTTTTACGTCAGAGAACAATTTGTGGCAGAACTCAGATGTGCACGTAACGTTACACTGGCAAACCTATGGATAAAATGTCTGCAGTGTGGAAATAATTTAAATTAGAAAGCGAAAGCAGTCCAGCGGCGACATGTAACATCTGCAATACGACCGTTTCGCAAGGGGGTAACAAAAAAGCTGCATTTAATACATCTTCTCTGCACATCTTCTCAAAGTCTGGCCTCCTGCTCCTAACCCAGTCCCTGTGCCACAACATTACAGCTTTTGTGGGGTCAAACTCCCTGATCTGGAGAAGGAAGCTTGACCATAAGGAGATCTGACAGTGTATTAGAGCTTAGGTTATTACTGCCAATCAGTTTTCACTTGTTTCATTGTGTTGAAATTAGGGGCTGGGCGATATGGAAAAAAATCTTGTCACGATAATTTTTAAAATATCATTCGATATTGATATAAATAGGGAAAATTCAATCCCAGGGGTAGGCCACACTGACTTGTTCATAGTGAGTCATTTACTGTCTCTCTCCTCTCCTCTCCCCTGTGTACATGTGTGCACGCTTATACACTCGGTATACGGCCCGTGAGTCCTCATAACCAGGTGTATACAGAGTTTACCGGAACAGCTGATTAGCATAGCCTCGGCATCATACTGTAGCCTTAAGACGCCACCATCTCCAAACCGCCACTTTCATTAAACTTTCTGGTTTGGGTTGCGAGTACTGCTGGTTTATCCTCCGTTTCATCGTGCTTTCTTTTTGAAAGACTGGCTGACTCCTGCCAAAAATTGCCACATACTGGCTAATGAATTAGCATGAGATAAACGCTAGTTGTCATCAACAAACAGAAGTCACGTGGTGGCTGGCCTGTGTGTGTGTGTTTGTGTCGGCTCGGGTCAGACGTGCAGACAGCAGAGGAGCAAAAAATATATATATATAAATTAAAACTGAAAAACATGACATGACTACCATAGACCAGATGAACTCTGACATTTACTCACCAAATGGAAAATTTACTGGTATTTGGCACCTGGCGAGTGTTCATTTAGGACCCTGTACAGGCTGTTACCGTCTTTAACAACGTTTAATGGAGTCTTTATCTGAGGGCTGAAAATTAAGCCCAGTCATGCTTAAAAACGGGAATGAGTTACCTTAACGTCACCAGAATGCGGCTTATTCTTTTCTCCTCTCCGGCATCTACGTCGCTCTGAAATGCAGGCTTGTTTGAGGCAGAAGTACAATTGCTGCCAGAAGTTTTAAAAATGCGCATGTGCGAATCATCCTCGAGCTAATAAATGCTTTGATTGAAATGAAAAATTTCAGTTTGGTGCCTCGCTGTCAGTTTAAATTATAGTAAAGTAAAAAAAATTTATTCAACAATAAATATAAATGAGAAAGACTTGTTTATATGAGCAAAGTATTTTTTTTCAACCATTGGAATGAGAACAAATACATTAAACGAACAACAGCTTTGTTTCACTGTTTTCAGTGTGTGCTATGTAGCAGGTTCTGTGGTAATGAGCTTCAGCTGCCACTAGCTCACGACTGACAGTGGCTAACAAATCCCTTTTCCTGGTGGCTGCTCTCCTGATGGCTTCATCTGCTCTTAACTCTGCACACAAGCCACAAGCTTCGAATTATCATCTGAACAGTGTATGAAACACTCCGTCATGGGACACTTTGGCTGAGTGTCCCTTTGTTCTGCTATACTTTTCTATTCTGTGATATACATCCCCTGAAAATACAAACACAACAAATAAATCTTATGAGCTCAACACTGCAGTGATGTAAATTGAGGTACTCTGACACATTAAAAACCTTAATCCAAATCCACCTTTGGCATGTCCATTTCATTATTCAATCAATGCTACCTCCAAGCATAGATTTCATGCATTTCATACATGTGTGTCTGTGTGTATGTCTGTGTTCCTTTCTAATTATGTAGGCCCAATATTTGTGTATGCATAGCTCACAATGCATCCTGCGCTGAAGCTAAGACACACACAAACATTGGGACTACTTAATTAAGAGGGAAATGTGAAGAGGTATGTAATAAATACTATGACAGATTCATATGTTCATATATTAATGATTTTTAATAAGAGTAAATATCAAAAGTCAGCTCTGAAGGTGGCTCATTTTAGCTGAGATTCATGATTCAATTTACCACAATGTATTAAGGCAAATTGAGACACCAAAGAATGTTTTTTCATATAGAAAAAGAAGTTACATTGCATTATATTTGATGGAAGCAATCACAATATGTATTATAAATCACTTTTTCTAGATGTATATCTGATTTTTTCTGATTTATCAACCTTTTAAAAAAATAAATTGTCTCAATTTACTGTTCTCCTCGGCAGGCTGGATGTGAAGCACCCCCAACAACCCAGCAACCGTAGACCAATCAAATCAATTGTACTTTTTTAAAAAGTACAGTTGAAACAATTTGGCAAACATTATAAATATCCATCCATCCATCTTCTTCCACTTTATTAGGGGCCGGGTCGTGGGGGCAGCTGTCTGAGCAGGGACACCCAGACTTCCCTCTCCCCGGACACTTCAGCTAGCTCTTCTGGGAGGATCCCAAGGCATTCCCAGGCCAGCCGGGTGACATAGTCACTCCAGCGTGTCCTGGGTCTCCTCCCAGCGGAACACGCCAGGAACACCTCCCGAGGGAGGTGTCCCGGGGGCATCCGATACAGATGCCTGAGCCACCTCAGCTGGCTCCTCTTGACGTGGATGACAGTGCTTTTCATCCTCTCTAAGGGTGCGCCCCGCCACCCTGCGAAGGAAACTCATTTTGGCCGCTTGTATCCGGGATCTTATTCTTTCGGTCTTGACCCAAAGTTCATGGCCATAGGTGAGGGTAGGAACGTAGATTGACCGGTAAATCGAGAGCTTCGCCTTTCGGCTCAGCTCTCTCTTCACCACGACAGACCCATACAACAACCGCATTACTGCGGCCGCTGCACCGATCCGCCTGTCAATCTCGCGCTCCATCCTTCCCTCACTCGTGAACAAGACCCCAAGATACTTAAACTCCTCCACTTGAGGCAGGAAGTCTCCCCCAACCCGGAGGGAACATTTTAAATAATGTGCAGCTATTGGCTGTTCAAATTTGAAGAGCTAGGATGGTTTAAACATAGAAAGATGCTTACTTTGGACTATTGATGATGATGACGACGATGATGATTAGGATAAAAAAACTGATCTGATCTGCCTGCCCAATAAAGAGTCTTTGAAAATACCAAACAATCAGCAATTATTGACAAATTGACTCGCCTGGTCCCATGTTCCACTTTAAGGCCCACAATCACCCCTCATAGTAGGATAATATGGGAGGATTATACATTTCCTGAATTGATACAGTCCTGTGAGTATTTCAGTGTTTGTTTTTTGTGTCAGTGTTGTTGCTACATGTCACAATGCTATAAAAAAAGACGACAGTTTCTGCGAAAATTGTGGAAAAATAGTTCTTGTTGACAGTTTGAAGAGCCCATGTGACCTTTGCATTTTTTAGACAGGCCCAAAACCTGATTTAAATTAAATTTAAGAATCTACCCTTTAAAATGCTACTAAACATGCCCTCATAAAAGATGGGTAAAGCTCTGAAAAATTAGCACAAAGTAGGATATGCACCTGTGCCTGGAGGCCTATTTATTGTAGGGTGTTTAACTTCATGTGCTGATAACTGTCACAAAGCTACCACTTAGGATGGGTTATCATACCAAAATATCATCTATGGACATGTACCTTT
>OMLP01013613.1:15653-31285 GCA_900302685.1 Spondyliosoma cantharus
CCATCTATTTGCTAAAATTTCATTATCAGCCAATAGCTCATGATATAAATTTTCCATTATGTGTGTGTATGTGTATGTGTATGTGTGTGTGTGTGTGTGTGTGTGTGTGTGTGCGTGCATCCCTCGGTATCAGGAGGGAGAATGAGAAAGATAAGAGGAATATTTTGACATAAAGAGAGGAAGTGCACACAAAAGAAGGGAAACAACAAATTAAAAACATCTCATATTTTGTCCTGAAAAAAGAGACTGTATCTCAATTCAAAAGCCTTATGTCATGCTGGCTCAGCACTTAAGGCTACTGGCTCGACTTTAGCCTGTTCAGCGGCAAAGAGGCTGCGTTTCCAATTACTTAAAGGCATAAAGCACATGACAAGTGCAGGATCCAGTACAAAGACTGCTCCATCAATCCCAGGATGAACAGCTCAAAACTCATTCCCTCTTTATAGCTGGTGAGATCAGGGCTTTTTCAGATTGGGCAGGGACCCAGAAGAGGGTCATGAGGAGATTGAAATAGATCTTTAATTTATGTTTGACCATTCCAATGAGCTGCTGTAATTCAAATCTAAGCAATACAAGGAATGTTTAATAAAACACTGCAGGTCCATTTATTGGACATTATATAAATATATGGTATATATTAGTTCTATTTGGGCTTTCAAAAATACTCACATACACACATGTAATATTTGATTTATATCTTTAATCTTGCCAGCACATTAATAATTTGTTTATCTCTCAGTCAATATGTATTCATCCCATCTAATAATGGTCTTGAACTCATAATGATAATAGAGCTATTCATTTATTTTACGTGCTGTAATTATTATCAGTGAAAACAAGAGATTCAATTTACATTATTGCCAATTTATAAAAACAACATGTGCCTCAGCATGTTGTTAATTTAGGTTATTTTTTTCTGTCCACACCTCGTTTTTAGTCCAATCTCTGAGCTTGAACACTGCAGGCTGATCACAGAGACATTTTTCCACTTCTCTCTCCATCACTTATTCCCTCCTTTCCGTCCATCAGCCATTCAAAGCCCCATTGACGGACTCTGAAGAGACACCTCCTCTAAAACCCATCTAACTTTTATGACCTCTGCTGCCTTCTACTGCTATCATCACAGCGGAAGCATTAACAACACTCATCAGCAATGTTGCAACGACTGTAAAGCCCACTGAGAAGGTTTCTGATTTTTTGTCTCTACTGTAATAAACACAATATCCCACATATTCATCAGATGCTTCTCTAGTTACATCCTCCTTCCTCCATCCTTGTTGCTCTTACCGTCAGTCAGCTCCGAGCCAAACACCACAGCCTTGGCATTGGAGATGGTGACGCAGTGGACCAAGGCCTCTAGTCTCAAATTGAAGTTGATTAGAGCCGCCTCTACACCGATCTTGGCCATGCCCAGCCAGAGGCCCACATATTGGGACCTGTTCTCCATGAAAAGGGCCACCACGTCACCGTCCTGAAAAGAGAAACAATCAAATGAGGGCCTTGTCAAACTGATTGCAATCAACAGAGTTTAAACAAGTTAATTACAACTAATCGGTTCTGATTAACAATGTTTGCAAAGTAAAGCCATTGATTAAAAAGACCATCTTTAACACTTTCACCTTAATTATCTATAGAATATTCTGTCTTGTAATCCTACCTTGAAACCCCGTTCCAGCAGCAGGTTAGCCACTCTGTTGGAATACTCATCGAGCTGTCGGAAGGTCCACCTCTCCCCAGTCCCCTCGAAAATCAGCGCTGTTTTGTCCCCGTGGCGTTTCACTGTTTCGGCAAAGATCTTGGGAACAGTGTTCTTCTCGCTGAGGTGGCGTCTGACATTCATCTTCACCCGCAACAGCACACCTGCCGCACTGAAGGAGAAAGAGAAAACAATTGTAAAAGTGGAAAACAGACAGTCAACTTTTTTTGGAATGATTCTAAAAGACCATTTTCAGTTTGATGCAAAAGCCAATCCACCTCGACTACAAGACAATTGCAGTGGTTTTTCATGTTTTAGCCCATTAACTACAAATTGCATCTACTTCCATTACTGCTAGCCATTTTCCAAGGAACCAAAGTTTTTAGATTGGTTTTCTACTTGCTCTCGTTTTTCAAGCTTAAAAACGTATCTGTTTGGCAGGAAGGTTTTCTAAACAGTGAATATTTGCAACCGTTTAAACAAGCAACAACAACATGACTTTTACAAAAATATACTGAATGCTCATTTTGTGACAGTTACGGCACTTATCTCAGTAAGTCTCTGATGTTGTTTTTACACTGTATTTACATGTATTGAAATCAGTCACGTCCTCTGCACAGAGGGTGGAAGAATGTTGAGAAATCAAAGAAAAAACTTAGGATATTCTTTGGTCAGCAGCAGTAATATAAAGTGTGAATTATCTGAAGCTAAGAAGCTAAAATCGGCTAAACCATTAGGATATCATTGAAAGTAAACGAAAGTTCAGAGCAAAATATTCAACTGAAGCTCACCGCAATTTATTACCTACACTGTGCATGATGTGGCAAGAGCAGGCATAAAACATTATGACAGAGAAGGCTGGGTGGGTCCAAGGGGCAAAGTCTACCGTAAATGAAAGATGTCACTTGATACTTTACATTCATGGTACAAAGATACAGATAAAGGCCATATTCTCCTGAGCATTGTAAAATTAGATTAGATTTTGGATTCAACTTCATTATCATTTCATAACTAGCACAAGTTGTGAGAAAACAAAATCCAGTTTAGCATCTGACCGGCTAGTTAGAGCAAAGTAATGCATATATATAAATATCAGTGAGAGGTAGAGATGAATATCCTAAGATAGATACAGCATGAGCAGTATAAACAGAATGAACAGAGTGAATGCACTCAGATATACAGTGTATACAGCACAGGCAGCAGTTATGAATAATGATAATAGTGGACTCTTACATGAATAAACAGCTGGTAATGACAAATGAATATGGTGTATACACTGTAAGTCAGATATGTACAGCTTTTACACTAGTGTGAATATGAATACACTAGGTCAGACATTTACAGTATGGATGGTTGTAGATAAATGTACTTGGTATGTGAGAGCATAAATAGAGCAGGTAAGTTTATGTGCAGTGGTAAGTGAGTGGGAGCCATTTGCTTGACTGGTTGACAGGCAGTTACTAATTACTGAAATGTCATAAAAATCAATAAAGCCAAGTTACTTTACGGCTTAATTGTGGAGGTGATGTTTTTATCATTACACGAGGGATTAGCTTTATGTTGGTCGAGATAACTGTAATATAATGTTGCATGGTTCGTTATTATATTATTTCACAATACAGCTGTTTAGAGCTCACTCTGTTGCAACAGAGGAGAGACGTGAACTTATATTATGTTAGGGCTGGGCGATGTGGCCTAGAAATTCTATTTCGTGGCCTAAAAATTCTATTTCCATATTTTTAGGCTGCATCGCAAGACACAATATAAATATACATATGTATATACATATGTATATTTATATTGTGTCTTGCGATGCAGCCTATATATACACGTATGTATGTACGTATAGATAGATAGATAGATAGATAGATAGATAGATAGATAGATAGTTTTAAATCGCCTCAAAATCACCTCATAAATGCTAGGACTGGAAGACAACACAGCTGATTCAAGTCAATGGGTCGTTATTAGGCAGCAGAGATTTACGACAAGCTGATGACTTGAATCATGTGTGTTGGACATCAAACAAACATCTAAGGCCCCGTCTACACATACATGGGTGTTTCTTAAAACAAAGCTTTTGGCCATTCGTACGCATGTAAACAGCGTTTCAGGTTGCTCAAAATGGATCTTTCGGAAAACTCCGGCCAGGGTAGATATTCAGAAAACGGGCTTTCCAGTGTTTAAACTG
The DNA here is from genome assembly GCA_900302685.1 of Spondyliosoma cantharus. Taxonomy (NCBI): domain Eukaryota; kingdom Metazoa; phylum Chordata; class Actinopteri; order Spariformes; family Sparidae; genus Spondyliosoma; species Spondyliosoma cantharus. The sequence goes on from OMLP01013613.1 coordinate 19,541, forward strand.
GAGGGAGAGAAATGTAAGCGATGTATTATAATATCGGAGTATTTGATTTTGTACGTTGATGGAATTGATGTTAGACTGTTTAACACCATAGTTACAAAGACACAAATGGACATTGATAATACAATGAAGGTGCTTGGTGACAAGTTATACAAGAATCTGAAGAGCAGTCACATTTCCCTGCCCTCCCTAGCTAAGCACCCGAACAGAGCAAACAACTTGCTTCCTGTTTACAATGGCAGGCACATACCCAGTGTACGTGAATGGGCGTGGGATATGCGCTTTCATGTGTCTAAGTATGGACGGAGATTACGAAAATGTTCATCTCGACGGAGGCATATGATTGAAACACACTGGATAATGTGGGTCGGGTAACTATTAGAACAAAATGTTGGTAAATTACATCACATTACTCCAACTATCCAATCCTCTATTTAAAACCAGGACAAGACAAAATGTCATGTCCAGATAACGATGTAATATCGATATATTGCCCAGCCCTAGACTAGATTTTTTTTTTCTTCTTTATATCAAGCTGACTATAGTTTGCTCTGAGTTTGCTGTTAACGAAGTGTATCAAAGTATCAAGATCCATAACACATCTCATGGTATTACACCCAAGGATTTGGCATACTCGTATCCTCTTTGACGTCCATGAGTGGACCGTCATATTGGAAAAACAAGCTACATTGCGCCATTAAAAAATCCTCTATTTACAACCAATTCTAGCAAACACAGATGCTTTGCGCCTACTACTAAACCACCCAGTGACAATCTCTGGCATTTGCAGGGACCAAAATGTGTATACGGGAGGTCGGTTTAGTTTACAAAGGCATTAAGATGTTAGCCATAGTGCTTTTGAGGGTATAAACACCCCAGCCTTGTCACAGTACATTACACAATAGGAATTTACGAGTCACTGTGAAAAAGGTGTGTTTTGACAGGTTTACATAGAGTGAATTTTTAACCTTGAGGTTTTAAACTAGTCAAAGACAAACAATGGCAACTTTATCAGAACTGGAGCACAGGTTATCACTAGTCTAAAAGAAAGAACAAATCTTAACAATAGCATGCTGTTATATTATGATAATTTAGCAAAAATCCTTGGAAGCTGTGATCTTTATCTCTCTCACCAGAGGGAGCTGAGACCATCTTTTTTTATATAGAAAAGCACTAATCTCTACTGGTTAGGCCACTTTGGCTTACTCTTAAAAGCCCATATTTTACAATTTCCTGTTCTACCACTGCTGGAGCTATTGATGAAAGAAGGAAGTTAACCACAAACCCATTGCCACAGTAACCCAATACTATAAATATTGGCTTTAGGTAAAGCCCCCCCCCCCATCCTCTCTACTGTCCTTAGTCGAAAATATTTTGCACAACCTGCCATGTCGCAAAGATTAGAAACACGTCGGATAGGAACAAGCAGAGGCTGCTAAACTGGGTTTGGCGAGGAGGGGCCTCGGGTCTTGTGGTGAATTCTTCAAAGCTGCTTTCAGGCTACGTGTTTGCAGGGCTAGAGACGTGACAACACTTCACTTCCACTTGTTCCTCTAACCAACATTGAGCAAGCAACATGCTCAGTAATAATGATCCTGTGTGATGTCCTTCTAACTTTTAATGACTCAAAGTTTTATAATTTTATAATTTTTGTAAAAACCTGAGCTAACTCACGCTTTTAATAATTGACTTACTTGTACCCCTTTGAGTCAATATCATTGTTTCATCACTAATTTACAGCACAATTTTCATGTCTAACACTTGAGCAAAAACTACTAGTTACTGGAAATTAGTGCGTTCATATGTCAAATTTGAGTTACTTTATGTCGAAGGTCTTGTTTTGGCCGACTTCGCTTATCTCGAGGACCTTTGATAGTGAAGACACCTTTAAGTGTTTGGACATTGACACCTTACTTATTGTTTTGGCTGTGTATCCTGTGCATTGGATTTAAGAGGCAGACTGAATGAGGACTGTAGGAAACATAACCCTTTTAGTACATAAACAAGGCTATGACTTTGCAACAGAGAACTGAGAGCATGATAGGGCTACAGCTCTATTACATTTCACCCAATCTGGATGTGAAAACACTCAAAGAAAAGCAGAAAATCCGTACTTTTCCCTCATAGTCATTGTCTCCCTTTAGATTCATTGTTCTGGAGTGTCGAGCCAAAACCAGAGAAAATTTGTCACTGTCAAAATACTCACAGACTGCAGCACATTTTGGCAGTGGCTCCCACTGAACACAGACGTAAACTCAAGACTTGCCCGGTTTTAAAATAAGGAGCTTGAACATCATTCAAATCCATTACTTTTTAAAGTGTCATTAAAAGGTGTTTTTTGTGGAATATGGCCAGTTTTCAAGGCAGCTCCAAAAACATAGGGGGCAGCATATCGCCAGAGCACTCTGTTGATAATGTTGGGTTATTCTTTTAATATTATAAATCAAAATTGTGGCCATATTTTACAATGGAACCATGCAAATACACACACACAAAATCCCCACACTTACTGTAAGTCTCTGCCGACTGTTCTGGCAAAGATCTGCAGGAAACTCCATCCTCCGCTTCCCAGGTAGAAGATCAGGATGGCTGGGAGAACCTGGTACCAAGGCAAGCCCACCAGGAGCCTCAACACAAACAGCAGGGCCGTGCAGCACGCTAGACGCATCATCCTGAAAGAATGCACACACATATATAAATAGATACAGATAGTGGCTGCAGAGCATAGCGACTAATCACAAAACACTCCAGTCCAAGCATCAGTTCAGTGGGAGAAAGGTTACATGTGGTTTAAATGAGAAAAATAAATTATCTTGGGAGGTATATCTTCTTGAGTTCAAACCACTTCATGGATAAGTTCACCAAAAAATGTAAATTCAGTCATTATCTACTTCTCATGCTGAAGCAAAGTAGGCCGAAGTTTCATAGTCCACAAAACATTTCTGGATTTTCACAGCAAAACAAAATAAACAAAACACCAGCTCATGTGGCGTATTCCAAGTCTTCTGAAGCCCCGAGATCCTACATTGATTTAAAAAGATGTTATATACACCCTTTTTAAAATCTTCCCTGCAGCTGTTGGGCTAAGAACATTAGCGTGCAGCCCATCTGAAGTGGGTGACTGAGTGCATGTCGAGTGTGTAAATAATGTCTGTTCAAATCAATCTGGACTCACAGGGATGCTGAAGACTTTGACTACACCGTACAAGCAGTATGGAACCATTTAAAGTTTATTTCAGTTACTTATGGGACAATGCTGTAACTCTGTTTTGCTGTGGAGCACCAGATACGTATCGTGGACAACAAAACTTCACCCGACTGTCTGTCTGCATGAGGGCGGGCAGATAACGACTGAATTTTCCCTTTTTCGGAGGAAACTTCTTTAAGAATGTTATCAAACATGATTTTGTTTTTCACATCCTGTGCCTGATTTTATCCACTGACTCAGCCCTGGTACACTGCCAGTTTGTAATATATGAGGAAGAGGTCACCCGTATGCAACCAGCTGTATACTGTATGTTGTCATCTTGTGTGACATCTATAAGCGGTCAGGAGCATGTAAGAGGAAAATATACAAACATTTTGTTAGTAACAAACACACATATGAGTGTGCTGGCTATTTTTCTTTTTTCTTCGCAGGAGCAGTCTGATAAAACCAAGAATTATTTGAGTTTTCTTCTATCTTGCAGTTGAACACAGCTCAAGGCTGCTGAGACCTTGGGGAAACCCTAACTCAAAGCAAATCAGCCTTAGTGACAGCTGAGAGCAGCAGCAGCAGCAGAGGACAGCATGTGTTGACATTGGTGCTGAGTGCCACCAGATAGCCAGGAAGATGATCCCAAAGTGGTAAAGGATAGGTTTGCATGACTGCTTATTATCTATTTATTAGCCCACGCAAAAAAACACTGTGGGGTTTGTTTGTGTGTTTATCCGGAAGGTGTGAGCCCAATTTTTTTTTTTTTTACAGAGCCAAGATGCTGACTAGGTATTTACTGCTGTCTTCTCGCATGTTGCTGGAATGGTGATCATTGCAGTTCAACAAGTCTGCAGCTATTTCAAATGTCAAACATGGAGGGTTATATTACTCTTTAATGTCCGACATGATGTCAAGCGAAAGAAATGCACTAACAGTAAGGAAAGGAGCTACATCATTCGCTGCTGCTACACCCGGAAATTTAAGAGGCGCGGACTAGCATCATATTGCGGTAGTGGATTTGAAAACGACAAGAGAGGCTCAACCCACTTGACGGAGAGACTAGACTGCGCCTCACCAGCCGTGCCATGTGCGCTTGCGGACTGGGCCTTCACTCGTCAGACCCGGTTGGATCATATTTAACGGGCCGTCCCGATGTAGGTTATCATGGTAACAGGCTCAGGAGCAGGATGCGCAGCGTATTGCGCGCATCGGCTTTAAGCGAGGAAGCGGATGGACAGTGTGACAGCAGCCTCTTGTCAGAATAAAGCGGCGTGCCGAATATGCTGTCCACGTTCACATATTCATGGAGCGAGATATTAAAAAGTGTCGCGCCACCTCTCGTGTTCCCGTGAGCGGGTCGATCGCTCACAAGGTGGACAGAGGACAATGGAGTCTCTTTCCTTTCCCCCCCCTTTCTCCTCTTATAATAAGAAGACCTATCCGTGAAGTTGAGCATCGCGGGGGCGCACAGTCACCCTGGGCTGTGGCTGGCTGTGGTGGTGGGGATAGTCATTTTTTTTTTTTTTTGCTTACATACCTTGCACCTCGTTCACACCGTCACAAGCATGTAGATGCGCAGAAAAATCCCAGACGTGAAACTCGTTGTGTGCGATTCTCCCCTTGATCGGCTTATAGACTAGCCTGGTCGCCCCCTCCGCTCCTCTCCTCACCGCCGCTCGGCTCGGCTTCACAGAGGCTCACAGAAACGCACAGAGACGGACACACGCACCGGGATCCCCTCCTGTTGTTAATATCACAACGCGCTGCTGCTGCTCTCCTCCTCCGACGGCTCGGGCTTCAAACTCGCCTGGCTGTGCGCTTCGACTCTGACCCCGCGATCATCATCCGTTCATTGTCACAATCATTGATATCATTTCTGGGTTCATTGTAGCCGATAAGCTCGCTAGCAAGCGTAATTCAAATGACCTTATAATTTTCTTAGCTGCGCCCGCCCACCGCCGTCAGCGTCCCATCAGTGTGTCAGGAATAAGCGCTGACGGACGGGCTGCGCGGGCCAATCGGGGACGGCGATTTTTTTCAACATCCTCTCCGGCAGGGGCGGGGTTTGCGGCACTGGTGAGGAGGAAATGCGGTGCGGCCCCCTGCCTGCTTGCCGACAGACAACGAAGCCAGCACGCACAGCAGTTTCCACCCGGTAGTGACGAGGCCCTGATGCTGAGCCGTGTGGCGTAAAATGAATCCTGCCTCTGCATGTAGAGGCGGCCTCACCACGTCCCTCCATTCACTCTACAAGAGGGGATTTAAATGAGGAAGGACACACTGTAAAAACATTCTAGCATGTCCATAAGTGGGTTAAAGGCTCAGTTCATCCACAAATCAAAAATACATATATTCTTCTTTATCACCTGAAGTGCTGTGTAACAATCTAGATTGTGTCGGTGTGAGATGCTGAGTTTTGGAGATACTAGCTGTAGAGATGTCTGCCTTCTCTTTAATTTTAACTAGATGGCACTGACACCAACATGATCTGGATAAATGGATAAAATATGTATTTTTGATTTTGGGGTGAACTGTCCCTTGAGGATCTACAAGAAGAACCAAGTAGCTTCCATTCTGCAATTTTTTGCTATACCCAAATGCTACACCAGCTGGTTGATTTAATTAAAAAGCCTGAGCTTCCAACCACGACTGGTAAACAATAATTGTGAAAACATTGTAAATGTGAACATGTATACACACACACACACACACACACACACACACACTTTACATATACTGTAATATCTTGACTGCAGGGCCAGATGGCACTAAAATATGTTTTTTTTGTCTTGTTGATTCCTTCAACTTTAGCCCACATGACAGAACAGAAGAACTTAGGCATACTGTAGACACTTTTTCTCGTGGCTGACATTTTACACACTGTTCATTGCAGCAGTTTGTCATGTCATAAAGCACATTACATAATCAGGGAAAATTACAAAAGACCTAGTATAACAAACTGCTGTAGGTCACTTTACAGGTTAACACAGGTTACTTCCCCAGTGGGTAAGATGGCGCATATTAATGTGGACACACATATTTGTTAACTCTTGCAAAATAATTTGCATGCAACCCATTTTCTCATATCTGATGCATCTGCAGCAATACTAAAGACGAATGGGATAAAGTCAAAGTTTGGCATGGTGAACTCTGGCGCACGTTGATCAGCATTTACCATCCCGTACACTAACATACAGTACTGTATACACCACACTGATATGTGAGACTGTAAAAGAAATGTCAAGCAATGCAAAGATCAAGATAAGAAAACAGAATGATTTTTGATCTTTGACCAACAAATGAGATAAAAAGGTACAGGTGCACACAATTCATCACACTCTCACGACAGGCGTCCATCGACACAGAAACAGAGCATCATCAGGGATGTGAAGCTCCTTCGCCGCTATCGGTCAGACATGACACATAGTCAGCCTTTCTCAGATAGATAAGGGCACACCCAGAGTATTATGCCACCAGCCTGTGTTCTCTGTCCAGTAGATACACTGAACAGAGCAACATTGGGTACTTTATATATATAAAAAAAGGAAGTAGGTACTCAACAATTAGTTAAACCTTACATGGTCCCGTGGAGATAGACAGGAAACTAGAAACAAATGTGACAGTTGGCTAATATCCTTTTTCCCTTCAATGATATTGTGGCAGGCAGGTGACCTTATCTGACCTATTTTGACACTTTCACTCAGTATGTATTTACTCAAACTGCCAATTGGCAAACTTTCTGCTTCAGCATATCATTATCAAGTAAATGCTGACTGCACAATGTTACAGATATAGAATAATAACACGAATGTCGTTTACATTGGTTTCCTATAAACCTTGCTATCACTATACAATGTTGTCTGCCATCGGGCACGCGGTGACCTAGGAAAAGGAAGGTGAACTGGTGATCCACGTCTGTTATAACTAAGTGATTGAAGAAACTCATGTTTGTCCTGTAATGTTGCCGTTTGGGGTTGGAGAGTGTGAAATGAGTATTGTATCTGTAACGTCTTTAGTTTCCATAGTGGGTTAAATGTTATTTTAAATGTTAATGGGAAAAATTCTGTCAGTGGCGGTATGAGAGCCCATTTGTTATTACCTGCATACAAACATTATATTAAAGGCTAGCACATTTTATTTTACGCTTTAAATAACAAAGAAAAGTCTAAGAAAAAAAGTTGACTTACCCTTACTTTTTCAAACTCTATTTACATAAGCTCAGATGTCAAAACAAAACGAGTCCTTTCAAAGCAAATAGAGTCTTAACAACATTTATATTCTTGCACAACCAAGGCAGGCAACAGGCTGGAGAATAAAAACATACAAACATTTGTTTTGATTAGACGGCCCATTTTAAATATTAGGCCTGTCTGCTGGACTAACACCATTCCCATCTTATCATGCTCATACACACAAAAAACTCTCTCTGTAAAAAGGTGAAAACAAAATCACAAAGAAGATGGTCAAACTACAGTCTGAAGAGGCTGGTTGAGGTCAACACAGTTCCTCCAGTTAGTCTATATCCATCCTCCTATTAGAAAGTTGTTTGGTCATTTCTTTTTCTCTTTATGCCCCTCCACCCTTTTCCAGACGAACAATTCCCAACACTGTTTTTTCGTACATTTTTACCAGTCTTTTTTTTATTCAGTCATCAAGTTCCAGACCATAGTGGCTGTAGAGATCTCGTGTGGTTGTCCCCCTTAGAGCAGCTGCAAGACAGAGGAAAGTGGGGGTTAGGCCCCTTCAGCAGATTACAGGGTCAGATCCCTCTGGTCTGCTTTTCAAACAATCCACAAAACACTGAACAGACCAAGAGCACAGTTCAAGAAAAGAAACCACACTAAACAAAAGGCTTGTACACGATGACAGGATTTTACACTGTGGCCTTAAAATGCTTTTGACAGACATCTCATCTTCATTATAATTTTCAGCTTTTTTAAAAAAAAAAGTTATTGTTGATACATCATCTAACTTATCTGACAAATTAGCCCCACTAGCTGGATCTCTGCCTCCTTTACATCATGTGGATCCAAGCTATGGTGAGCTGTGCCAGGCTGAGCCTGACACAGATATCTTTATTGTTTTTTCTTATATACAGGACTGACAAAGTTGTAGCATTTGTTATTATGACAATCTAACGTAATTAATACTATAGCTCTGTCTCCGTCTCCCCTGCTAATATATACTGTATATGATATATATAGATTCCTCCTATATCTTTACACAGTCATTTTACAAGCCTTGACAATTAAAATCTGGATCATGCAGCCGTTTCTCTTTTCCTGATCCAAATTATATTTGTTTAGGAAGAACAACACTGTTCTACATATAGTACGGTGCTTTTGGAATGAAGGGGTTTTGAAGGTCTTCAGCTACAGCGAGGTTCATTGTTTTGTCAATTGTCTTTGCTCATTTGCGCAACACAAGTTATGTGTAGTACAAGATTATTTAATGGGAGACGCCTTTTATCAAATTGCATGCCTTCTGTCTGTCTTCATTGACATTTCACACGATTTCAGTTTAGAAAGTACTAGACCCAAATACAAGGCTAAGGTCAGACTACAGTATCAAATGGATGAATTTTTGTCATATACACAGACACACGTGTATATATATAGATCACACCGTTGAATAGGAACATTAGAATCTTACTTGATTGTTTAATAATGCACGAATGATGAAGGAAAACTGGCTCAATCCTCATTAAGGAAGCTCATAAATACTTCTAAACTCATGAAAACGTGGACATTTTTAAGACTAAAAAAAGACATTTCTTGAGCGATGTGACAATGACCTTAATCTTGACCGACAGACAGACAGATGGATATGGTGAGAGACAAAGAGACAGTTGTCCTTAGAGTGTACTGCAGGGCATCTCCTCGTCTCCTCTCTCATTCTACAGCCTGCCCACTATCTCCACCCTTTCAGAATAACAGCAACTCAGTGTTCAAGTGTACACTCTTTGTGAAAGTGTGTGAATGTATGTGTGTGTTTGAGAGAAAGTGAGAGAGAAAGAGAGCGCAGGAAGGGGGAAAGAGAGGATGATAGCATGTGTTTGTGCTTGACAGTGTGTGTACGCGTGCGTCTGCATGACTGACAGACACTGTATTTGTATGTGTGTAAGTGATGTGAAAGACTGTCATTGTGTCAGAGGGGAAACGCCACCTCCATTCACTAAGAGGTCATTATCATCCTGACTCTCCACTGTTCTGAGAAAGAACTTAAAGAGATAGCATGCTTTCAACTCACAATATAGTTTTAAATCAAGAGATTTCCCAGTTTACCACAAAAGTGTGAAATGAGTGATGTTACAGCATTTGAGGATTGTACAACTGTTTGTGTTGTTCCTGTGTACATTATTGTGTAAAGATCCAGTAGACAAAATCAGGGGATGTCCAGATTTTACTTAAAGCTACTACGAGGAACATTCATTTTTTGTTGATTCTGCTGGCCTTATTAGACTAAAGATGACAAGGGTCAGACAGGGTTAACTTTGTTTTAGTGACGTAATGTACCACCAGACTATAGAGCTGGCTTTTCCCTCAGGCTGTGAAACTCCTCTATTCATCCTCAGCACTCCAACATAAAAAAAGGTATTCATTTTATGACTTATCCAACCCGGATAAAATGGATCCGACCTGGTGACAGGCAATAAGAATCACTATTATTTACACATCTTGTTGGCTTATACAGGTCAGAGACATCAGTATTAAATTGAGACTCTTTTATAGCCAGTTAAAAGTCCATTGTTGTACAGTTAACACCAAACACACACTAGCCTCTTAGTTTAAAACTAGGTAAAAAGTCATGTTTGTTATGACACATATGCTCAGAGCATAATGTGAGCTGGCTGTGTGTCACCAAAACCTCCCTGACAGGGTGAAATATTTGAACTTCTCCACAGTTCCTTAACCTCATGCAGTTACAGCACATGCAAACAAGTATATTTCAAAAGAGACTTAAAACTGTTTCTCACTGATTGTAGCCTATTTCCTCAGTCTGGTATGTCCCCAGACACTCTACATCAGGGTCTACACAGCACTATGCAGTGTCACAAAAGTTGTAGGGACAAGGTCAAATGCCAACACAACTTTCTGATCTGATGGGTTTACAGTCTGCAATTGTTGTACTAGCAAGAGGATTAATAAACGTTTCACCAAAAGTGTTGTGATTTCAACTAAATTAATACATATGTCATCATATGATGTATGATGGCAATGCCAACTAACATTAGCAAACATATGAGGACCCAAAAAAGGACCATCAGTGGCTGGTTAATTTAAGCTGTATGAGTTAGAACCTAAGTATAACCAAGCGTGTCCAAATAAGAGCAGCACTTCAACCATGACATGTTTCTATGCTTATTGGATTGGATGCTTGAAAGGCAAGGCAATGCAATCTAAATGCAAACATAATCAGTGTTGGGTAAATACTTTCCAAAGTCAAATGAAAGTAATCTAGTTCCATTGACAGAAACACACTATTATGTTGCCCTCTAGTGGCGGCCTGTAGAATAATTTGAATCTCAACCAACAAACTGTAATAAGACCAAGAGAAGCCCATCATAATCAGTTTACATTTTCTGACAAGCTCTAGTTGTAATAGCTGATATGATAATAGCTTATTGAAATGTTTCCTTCTGTGGTACATGCTTAAACTAACAATGTATTTAGTTCACTAGTTTTCACTAGTTAGTTAAATGAATACACCCTCTATTAACTGTTAATGGTACATATCAAAAATAAAATACCATAAAGTATGAGTTTGTGATGACAACAACTATATGTGACCATGTGGTAAATGAAATGTTGCCTCCTTTTTGAAGGGTGTCTTTTTACAATCATCCATTTTTAAGGAGTTTTTAAAGATATGATCACACACATCTTTGTGCAGTTTGTTTTCTTTGTGTCTAGATCACACCCAGAAAAGACATATTGTTATATGTCTCATCCAGTCTCTCAAGGGTGCACACTTCCTGATTATAAATGAGCTGAAAAGTGTTAACATGAGTCACACAGACAGACAAACAACTCATTCAGCTGAAAGTGTTGGTTTCCTGTCATCAGAACCGACTCATAATCCATAACTACAACTGGACTGGATCAGTCATGGATACAAAAAAGGCAACTACTAACAAAGGGAAGATAAGATGCATCATAATGGCTGCCATGATCATCTGACATGTCGGGTATTATGATGTATAATGTAGATGGTTCAAGTAATTTGCTGCCATACCATAGATTTTCCACACCTCAGTTCATTTGAAAGAGAAATTAGACTCAGTCCTACAGTCTGCATGTGACTATTTACCAGAATTAGAATGAATTAGAATGTGAATTGCGATTATATTATTATATTATATTATATTATATATTATATTATATGAAGAACCTGAAGCTGAAGGAGTCTTGAGGTGTATGTATGTATGTATTTGACCCACAATTCATTAATAAAAAAATTTAACTTAAAAATGTTATCTTAGCCCTGTAAATTCTGTAATTCTAGGCTACTATTATATATGAATTAAATCATCTAAATGAGCATTTCTCTTA
>OMLP01013615.1:0-17933 GCA_900302685.1 Spondyliosoma cantharus
AGCCCCCATTGACCGGAGCCTCGCCCCCGGTGACCGCCGCGTGCCCTCTGCTTGTTGAAGCTGTCCAAAGCGGAGACGTCCCAAAGTTCAATCTGTTTTGGCATCGCTTTCTGCCACCCTTCATCTGTCAGCCAAACCGTTTGTGCACCATAATGTGTTCCTCTGTACTTCACGTGTGATCTGTGCTTCATAGTGTGTGAAAGTGTTTGCGCTCGGTCTCTTTTTTTTTTTAAGGCCTCTGTGCTTGTAAACATGGGTGTTTTCTTTTGTGGTCGTGTTTGCATCATACTGTAACGGGTGTGTTCGTGGAGACAACACTCGACTGACCATCTCTGAATCACGGTGACAGCAGCATTTCTGTTATAAGGAAGAAATGGAGATGAGTCAGACAAAGATCTTCATACAACAGATGACCACAAAATGACTATATCTCAATATTAATACGTTTTTTTTTTAAAGTGTACTGAGTTAAATGCATGTGCACACAAGTGAATATGAGTAAATGCCTCCATGTGCATGTGCATGAACGTGTACATAGACCCAGGGCCCCTGCAGGCCGGGATGTGTCACCTCTTTGTCTTGTCAGTGTTAATGTGAACAAGACCAGCCAGGCGTGGAGCTGTGACAGATCAGCAGACGTACCCCTGCTACCCCACCCACTTCCACCTCCTCTCACCCTATTTCCCCCCCCCGTCGCCTCCCTGCCTTCAGCACAGGGATTATATATCCTTTACTGTCCAGGCATCACCTCTGGCATATGGAATTTTAATTTAATTTCAGGTCAGAACCTGTCCGTCACTGGTGCTCCGGGTACGATGCATCACAGCGCCAGGGGATGCCCGGTGGGCGACGCTGGGGTGGCAGAGAGGATCAGCGGTGATAGCACACACAGGCGTCACGCTCGTGGCTGAAAGCCACAGTGTCACATCGGTACGCTGCAGCTTTAACCTGTAGCATAAATAGCACATACTGTAACTGTGTGGTGCGTATAGATTCAGTGTTACCACGTGTGGTTGAGATTAGAGCTGCAAAGATTAAACCCCGCCGGATCCCACGACTGACCCATCATCGCGGCTGCAGGTTGGGTGAACAAACGTTGTACAAACCCAGAGAATATTATTTAAAATGCTGAATAAGATACCAGCACATTACTGCTTTCATTCATCGAAAATGTGTCTACAAAACAAAACAACAGTCATTTTCGACATTTCTTGACAGTGGATCGTTTTTAAACATATCAGGGAGTCGTTTTAATCCGTCTTTGGGCGCAAAGGATCAAGACGGAGCTGTTAGCTGAAGAGCTGCAGGTGAATTTATGAACACCTCCAACTTCTCAGTGAGGTAACCAACTCCTTTCCCCTCATTAACGTTTGCAGGTTCCTTGTTAGCGTTGGATTTAAATGGGTTTTTTTGTTCTGACACAAAATCCCACCAATCCCCCAATCATCGTCAGTTGTCCGCTCTCTTCACGTTACAAGTTAAATGTGTATCCTACTATTCTGCTGCCACCGTGGCAAGCTTTACAATCAGTCATTTAGAAAAAAGAAGGCGACGTTCTTTGATTTTGCAATTTGATTTTTCTTTTCCTCCTCTGCGACAGTCAACTGAATTTCTCTGACGATTTGCGGAAACAACATCGTGAGTTTTGTTCGCTGATCGACGTTTTTCAATTTTCTAACATGAGCAGCTGGCCTGAGTTTGGACGGGCAGGTAAAGTGTAAAGTGTGCTGATGCACTCACGCTCTGTTGCATGTCTCACCATTAAAGCTGACCTTTTCATTACACAGCTGTGTGCAAAGCACCACGTACACAGTAAACACCGTGGCTTGTGGCTGAGGCTGTGTAGTGCTGCTTGTGATGCTGGGATGTGAACAAGTTTGAAAACCAAAGCAGATGCCGACCTCAGATTTGCCTTGATAACAGATTGTATAGATAGAGTTCGCACAGGGTTAAATGCGGCACGGCGAATGTCAGCAATCTTGTAAGCGTGTAGGCGGCGAGGGGTTCAAAACTATCATTTCTTGTTTTGGCTTTAGAACAGCCGGCGTGATCACATCATCTAAACATGTTTGATGTGTGTGACTTGAATCTGAACTGAATCTGAGCCTGACCTTGATCAAAGATGGAAACCTGAAGAAATCACAGTGGGCTGCAAAACTCCCTTGTCGATAAAAATGAAGACTTTTCATAGTCGGACAGTCATTTGCTGATCTGAAATAAAGAAGATTTGTCATTCACTAATTGAGACTTTTGAATGAAATAGCTGAATATCAGATTTACTTGCAGAGCCTTTACCAACCAAACGAAAGAATCACAAGCTACCTGTGTTCAAAATTGAATATAGGCCCACTTCCTTTTACCGTAAAGTATCTCATCACCACAAAAACACAGACATTGTGGGTGGATCCCCCCCCACACAAGCAGGCCTGACATGTTTGTGTTTGTGGTCTGCGATACTCAAACTTAGTCAGTGGAAGCCTCATGACTCACAGTAGTCGACGATATCTTTACTAACCGACAGGCAGAGACCACTCATCATCAGATCCAGGCAGCACAGTCATTCACTCAGCCTTTGGTCTATTAGGCCTGTCGTGGATACATAATGGAAACTGTTACCAAACTATTACATGTGCACATATTTAATATCCCGCATCATGTTTCTGATGTTTCCAGTTTGGTCGTTTCGGTATCTACTTGAGTTGCTATTCATAATCAGCCAAAATATACTGCTTTTCCATCATCCCACAAACATGCCTTGGTCTTCTACTCTACTGTAGGTGTCCACCTCTGCAGTATTTTGGTTATGAATGTTTATTTTGTGAGGAGGCGTCGTTAGTTGAACACTAATGGTGCGCTTGTCAGTTTTTCTAGTGTGTAATTAGGATAACAGTGACGCAGAATTGCCGGTTGAATTCACTGCGTCCATGTATCTGAATCACTACTCAGGGGTTTGGAACCAGGTTAGCCGTTAGCACTCACTGCGCGGTGACGGCTTTTAGTTGGATTGAAAAGGAATCATGACTAAAGATAACGATGGTGGATGCACGACTCATACCGTGATACGGAGGGCGTATATTTAACACGTCGAGTGCGAGTCATCATGTTAGGAACGCAGCGATGTGACCTTTAACAGATCTGAATCCGAACTGTTGCATCAGCCTGACCTGTCTTGGCACTATTAATGTTTCAATTAGGTGGCTGGGCTTCCCCCATAATCTTCCATTTGAGCTGTACACTTCTAGGTTTCTGCACCAGAGTCTAATACCTCGTTTCAACACAGTTCTGTATATGTATAGTACGTTAGCAGGAAGTCCATTCATTCTCATGGGAACTTCTTCTTCCTTCTTTGAACTTGGATGCACTGTGTGCCACAGGAAGTTGGCATAGAAATAAATCAATGTCATACAGATCTATTTATACATTTCCTCTAAGTGTAAAGTTCAGCAGCATATTTAGCTAGCATTGGTACGCACAGCGGTTCATCTCTGAAAGTTCGACAGCTGTACGCGAGTGGAAGCACACAGGACATGCTAACACATATCAGACGGCATCCGACGTGTCAATCGGCGGAAGAGAGCACTAACACATCCAGCGGCTTCCAGCAAATGATAAGCAGTTTCAACACGTTTGTAACTGTAACTGCACTACTGTGTGTTGAAAATGAATTCAAAAGAAAATGTATTTGGGATTTTTGCTTCTTTTTTTTTTTGTCTTTGTACCAAACTCGCGCTGAGCCGTGACCCCTGTAACAAGGCAGAGCCATGACTTCTGTGTTCGGTTACCCCCCCCTAGTAAGTACAGAAATATCTGGTATGTGTGATCACAGCTGCAGTCCACGAGTTAATTTGAGCTGCACTCTCTCCATTGAACCAAACATGACTACTTCGTTCTTATTAATTAAATAAACAGCGAGCCGCCGCCCCTCTTTCCAAAAGTTTTGATTCCACCCGGAGGACCCCTGGCTCTGGCTGTTTGGCCCTCCTGTCACTCATCCAGCCTCAGTGATGGAGGTGTGGTGGAAGAGGAGGTGGTGGCGGTGGTTGTTGGGGATGCGTGATGTGTTGTGACAGCGGGAGCCAGGGCTGGCGGGCGGTCACCATGCGGCACCATATTGCCGGGCTCCCCGGGGATGAGGGATCAGCATGCCAGCCTTGCCAAGAAGTGCTAATAGGCGCAACACGTCTTGCTTTCACACATTAAGGCAAGCGAAGGGTGACAGATCAGAGCTGTGATACTGCCGCCTGTAAGGGAAAAAAAAAAAAGGGGCCACACCACCCGTTTGCCATGCAGCGCGGGCTAATGATGAAAAGTCCCCGAGTTGAGCAATATGCCCACCAATCAGCGAGTTGATGCGCGGGCAGACGTACCTCCGTCTCACTCCTGTCATGCTCGCTGAGGCCGGCGCGGCCTCGCTCGACACCGCGGTGACGCTCAACTCCATATTGTAGCTGACAATAAAGCTACGAGTGTTGAAAACAGGATCAACACTTTTTTCCGCGGAAGACGTCCACGTTCTCACCCGAAGCAGCCGAGGTCAAGTGGGCTGCTCGGGGCTGCAACACCTTTGTCACATCTGTTACCAGAACCCACAGCTTGGATGGAGTCTGCTGAGCTGAATGTTTCACCGAGGAAAGGGAACGCGAGCCTCTGCGCGCTCGCTCTTGTTACTTCCACCTTAGGGGCCATATGGTCGATTTGGCAGATTCTCAAGCACCTGCCTCCGTTTGTTTGCCTCAAAGATGATTCGGAAGTGTTTGTATCGAGTGTGTTTGAGGAGCAGAAGGAGTTATCAGAGTCGAGTTTACCGCTCCGGAGAAGTTCTGAGTGCCGATCGATGAGTTTCTGTGATTAATAGTCAGTAATGGCAGTACCGCATGGGGGAAAAAAAAAGCACATCTAAATAGCGCAGTCGAATTAAAGAGAGGTATGAAAAACACAACACATCTGCCGGTGACGGACACATTTAGCTGACAGCGGAGGTAAAAAATGGTGAAGAATGTAATAAAAACATTATTTTTCTCCTTTTCCTTTTCCTGCAGCATCTCTTTTCACCCTCTGTCTGAACGTTTCTTTTTCAGTGCCTGTCTGTCTCTTTAAGACCCAGCGAGCTCTTGTTGGTCAGCTCTCACAGGCCTGAGCAGGCAGCGCCCACCGTGTTTCTGCATCAGGGGAGATTGTATACTTGTGGAAGTCTCGACGGCTCCTTTAGCTTCTGAATATGAGCTGTGTGCATATCACTGCTGATTGACTCCATAGATGGTTTTCTCAGTTTGATGTGGGAGACTTCGCCCGGCCTGCTCAGAGCCCTGACCTTAACCATCCATCCGTCCAAATCTCCATCGAAGCTCCGTCTTGAAATCCTGGGGGATATTCCTGTATGGCCCACTGCGTGACTCCCCCCCCCCCATAAAATCCTCCACCTGCAAAGCAGTGTGGCATGTATTGGTTGTACAAACGGCTCATCTACAACTCTTCAATAAAGTCATATAGATGCATTTCACACTAGAGGGTCTGGGCTGTGCAATTTGAGGATTGGGTCTGTTCCCTCACATCATATCAAAGAGATTTATTTAATGATAACTCATTAAGAACTGCAGCCAGGCTCCAAAATATTGTGGAAAGCCTGAAATCAGAAGTGCAGAGGCCGTCACAGCGGCATGTTACAGCTGAACGATCCAATTCGGGCGTCATATCTGCATATAAACGTACTTTCGACCATTATGTTGTTTTAATACCTGAATCATTTTGTCTTGTCCGCCTGAAAACCTTCACAATCGTTTCCAGGAGCCTCTGTAAACATCCTCTTTCAGCCAGAGTGATCTCAGCTGGTGGGATACTAACCCAGGCTGCCTTCAGAAAGGTCATTTCTTCCATGTCAGTGGGACACAGTTGAACTCACCAGCACTGCGTGTCAGATGGATACCCTGGCGAAGACCCCTTCTACGTCAGCTGCTGCCTGTTCTTGATCAAATATTAAAGCAAAAGGCGGTGCTGACAGTAAAAACCAGCACCTCTTAGAAAAAGCTCCACCCTAATACTGACTGTAACCCTCTCACATCCATAATGGATAATGTGTTATGGATAAGAACATGCTAAAATGAATGTTTGCGCTGTATTGAGATTGAGCTCAATCTTTCATACAGTGGATTCTTATGGCTTTACATCTCACCACTAATGCAACGCAGACATATAATTAGACAATTATACATGAAAATGAAATTAATGATTTAAGGAGATGGTGGCTCACCTCTGGATAACCCCTGGTGTCAGTCAGGAGGCCGAGCTTTGTAGGTCCTGGTGAGGTCTCATGAAGAAATTATGAAGATTTCTCAGTCACGTCCTACAACTGCAGACATACATTTAAACATATATGCCCGGTGGAAGTGTAGTGGAAGTACAGTTTACTTGCAAACAGACACAAATGATGTTTTCTTAACGCCGGTACTAGTAAACTATACGACCAAAAGTGTGTGGACAACCCCGTCTACATCTGAAGCATAGTGTTTATCTTTACGTGCATGAAGCCATGTCCATAAAAAAAAAAATCTTTCCCAGTTTGGTGAGGCAGAATTCGACTGACCAGCACAGATGTCATATCACTCACATCCAGTACAAAAGGACTGGCGTGGTAACGGTGGATTATGGGTAATTCAGCCTTCAGTGATCCAAAACTGACCAAAGAGTTGTTTAGCTTTCTGTCAGTTGATCAGTCCTCCCCTCTCTCTTAACTTAACTTAGACTTCTGAATGTCCACCATAGATTTCTTTTGGAGCACGCGATGGATCTTGGGATATGGTAGGCTGCAAAGGATCCAGCAGGAAAGGAAGGCTGCATTTGAAGGAGCCTTCGAAAGCCGGGCAGCCTTGTCACAGCGCCGGGAAGCTTCAAATTCGGATTCGGCCCCCGAGATTGAGACTCAGCTTTAGACAGAAGCGTGACAGTGACGCGGCGCAGACACAGGACAGTAGAAAAGAATACGCAGAATAAAAAGTGCCTCACAATTTTACAGCTGTTGTTGGGAAATTGATACTTCTCGCTGCGCATTTCGATGTGAGACCGGGGAGACCTTTCACTAAACCGACCGACTGGGCATAACATACTGTAAGAAGTCTCTCACTGTCTCTTTGTTGTTCCACCATAACACCTTGACTGGCAATATCCTTCACTCGTGTGTCAACCCTCCATCCATCCATTCATCTCTCCATCCATCCGTCCACCCCTCCCTCCTCCTCCCTTCCCTTCCCCCCATTGACGCCTACAGTCCCTGGGGCCACGCTATGCTTGCTGAAGCGCTGTGTTGTGAGCGAGCGCTCTGCCTGGCATCAATATGGGTGAGTTACAGAGGTCGCCGGTTCAAACGCAGTTCACCGCTTCGCGCCGGCACCAGCCGCGCCTCTACCCATGCAGATTATACATCTTGGAGCGTCGGAGCGTGTCAGTGTGCGTTTGTGGTCGGATGTATGCGTGTGTGGATACCTTGCTCTGTGGTTTTGTCCTCACCTTTGCATTAATATGTGTGTTTTGTGTGTCATCGTAGCGTATGTATTTTCTGACTCGCGCGTTCGCCCACTCAGCCGCGGCTCTGAGGGGTTTTTTCGATCGCCGGCTCGGGCCCTCTGCCAGCCGACATAACGAACACGTTGTCAGTGTGGCCTGTGGGACGGCGGCACAGATTCCTACGAGAGCAAGCAGGTGGCGAATCTGCGCCCGATCAGCTGTATCACTGCATGGAGCTCAGCCGCGGAAAAGGAAAATGTCACGCAACAATCAATACTATTGTCGTAGTCACACACATGCGTGCTTCAGTGAGCATTGTCATGCACATGCATGCGACACACTGTGAGCGCCGAGACCTGGACGATGTGTGTTTTCGAGTCATGTTCGCAAACATCTCCGTCCACGCCGAGCGGTCTAAACCACTGGATGCCAAACTATTACACCGTGTTATAGATCGTTTTCACAGCAGACATTTTGACTTGACAAAGCAGGAAAAGCACACGAAGAAAGCTACGACATTAATCTTGGCCGCATCCTATTTAGGCGAGCTCGAGCTCCAGGGCTCTGGTTGCGCATGCTCACTCACTCACACGGCTCACAGAGACACCGGATTGAATTGAGCTATCGACGTTATTGGTCACACCTGTTCTTTTCCCGCCTGCGGTCTTCTCTCCTCCTCTCTCAGGTGAGCCTGATCAGCTGATTGCTGGTCAGCCCTGCCCCATATTGAAGGAACGCTGGGCAGAAAGAGCTCTCTTCTTCAGACAAAGCTGCTGAGCTTTTTGAGTCATTCCTGTTACTTAGTTTGTGTTTTATTTATTTTGAGAACGGAGGTCTCACTAATTAAGTTTAGGCAATTGTAGTTTACGACCCATTGGGTGGTTGGACCAGACTTCTTTTTGGCCCGGCCTCCAGACTCGATTCATTCTGGTCTTATTTGTGAATGAAATGCGTTTTAATCTTCAGTTATGTTTAAAGACATTATGTTTCACACAGCGTCCACACGTTTTGGGAACAGGGTTGTGTGTTTGAAGCGTTACGTGACACAATCAAATTGCCAGCCAAAAAAAAAACGTTGTTTCCCTCTTATACACACTGAAACGCTGCTTCAGGTCTATTAATTTTGGAGTTTTCTAAAAGCTACAGTTTTCAAAAATACCTGCTTTTTGTGAACAGATGGGTAAAAAACGAGTCAGCTTAGTGAAAACGACTATAAGAGGAAGTGAAGAACTTGACAGCCAAAGTGGAACGAGCATTATATTTCCGTGTGAGGAGCTTTTTAGAAGTCAGGATGACTTTTGAAAAGTGAGGACACTTTTGGAAGATGAGGACATTTTGCTAAGTAAGGGGGACTTTTTGAAATTCGGGGCGATTTTTGAAAAGTAAAGTCTCTTTTAGAAAGTGCACGTGGATGATGTGTTGTGTCTGAATCACATTTATTTCCAGTAAACAGCTCAAGAAGGGCTCGATGGATATCAACTGAATATCAAATAGGACCAGAATTCACAACTTCTCCTCCTTCTTTACTTATTATTAAGTATTTGCGGTCCACTTCCACCAGGCCTCTGCCTTTTGTCGCTTATATTAACTTTGCTCCCGCCTTTAAGCACCCTAAAGGACTTCACGATATAAATATAGATTTGAATGAGCTCTGTCTACCTTTCTGTCCGTCTCACAATTGAGACAAGACGAGCAGAACAGATGAGTCTCCTGTGGTGGCATGAAGCGATGCTCTGTGGTGAATGTGGTTTATGTGGCCATCTAGTGGGCTGCTGTGGACTACCCACGTGGAAACTGCATCACGGATGGAAAATGTTTGTCCTTGCCTCCAAATGAAGGGAATCTTAAAAGTGTTTTATCGAACACCGCGTTTAGTTCTGATGACACGCTGCAGCTTTGTGTCCAACAACAGAGATTTAATTTTTCTTTAAAAAAAAGCTGCACAAAAGAAACCGACATTTACTTTCTATCCAAACAAAAAGATACCTATTTCAAAATCAACACACAAACAGCTTTCTTCACTATATAGAGTAATTCCCTGTGTAATCGTCCCTTTAAAAGCATCTAGAAGATTTAAGTTAGACTCGGTGTACATCTACTGTATTTACTGTCAGACTAAAGTGTTACAAACAAGGTTTCTACTCAGGTTTCAAGAGTATATATGCCAGAAGAGAAGCAGGGGGGGAACTTCCTCAATGGCAGGCAACATGTTTAACTCTTACGTGACTCATGTTTTGTTTTGTGCCCCATCGTGAATCATCCGCCCCACATCTCTTAAATTAGCACACTTCTAGTTACTATAAGCTCCCTGGTTTTGAGATAAATTCATATCCAACTACGATGCTCTAACTTTCTGTTAGATTGACATCAATGCAGGTTATACAGGTTTTTTCTCAGCTTGGTTGCAATCATTAAGTGTTACTAATGTCAAAACCACAATGTGCCGCCCCTCACTGCTGAACGTTTCCTCTGCAACTGCGTTTTAAAGTGGCTCGCAGAAAACAGCCTCACTGATGTATTTCTGAGGGGAAGAGCGAGCAGTTCGAACACAACCTATTAAAACTACCACCGTACACATCAAAAGTTCAGACGAACGTAAGAACTGGGCCGAGTTTGTTAACATTGAAGGACCACAACATAGCAACAAGCCTCCAATGTAAACCGCATGTTGTGTTTTTCGTCCCACATACTAAAATAAAAAATATTAAAACGCAGTGTGACACCTTTGAGTCAGTATGAACCTCATGAGCTGAGTCATTCCTGTAAATGAATTAAAGCACACATATATAAAACCAAAACGCACAAAAACACAAGAAAATTCGTACACTCAAGTAATATTACTCTGGTAAAAGCGTGACTACTGTTACAGTAAATGTACTTCAACAACAGTAACTTTCTGGCGATAAATAAACTCAAGCCTCAAAAGTAAAACTCTTGTTTACCATGAGTTGACTGATCATCCGGTCCAATATTCAGCATTTTTGTGATGATCAGAATCAGTGATTTTTATCCAAGAAAATCGACCTATATATGTAATCTGCAAATTAACTAGTCACACAACTTACCAAATAAATGTAGTGACATTATTTATGTATGTAGTGGAGTGAAGGTATAAAGTAGCAGAAAATGTAAATACTCAAATGACGTACAACTACCTAAAAATTGTAAGTGCAGTACTTGAGTAACTGCACTTCCATCAGCTTAAAACAAAATATGATATTTATATGTTTTGTGTATAAAAAAAGAATCTGTAAAGTAACTTGTAACTAAAGCTGCCAGGAAAATGTAGTACAGCAAAAAAGTACAATATTTCCTTCATCAATATTTGGTTTTGGTTGATGTATCTCGCAGATGGTGACATGAAAACAATATACTTAGTTACTTTTCTTAGTTACGCTTCATCACTCCGTTCATAACAAAACATTTTATGAACTCCTTTTAAGTTTTGCATGTAAAGCTGTCAGATAAAAATACAAGAAACAGATACAGAAAAGTAAAAGTACCTCAAAACTACCACTTGAGTAAAAGTACTTTGTTACATTCCATCTGTTTATAACGAAACCTCAGATTGTATGAACTCCTTTTCATGTCAAGCTGTCAAATGTAATAGCATGAAAATTATATTTATTATTTAAGTAGAAATAGCAAATACAGCACTTGAGTAAATGTACTTAGTTACGTTCCATCACTGTGCGTTTGAGAGGCTCATAGATTCGTTTCTATGCTGACAACATTCTATTTTATGTTGAGTTATTAGCACGTGATGTGAGCAGCATTAACGCAATACATTTATATGTGATCTCGAATATAAATCATTTCTAAAACACTAAATCAAGCAGCAGTTAATCACAGTTTATCAAACAGTAAACTTCGATGGTAAAAGCTGCAGCCAATAAGTGATGTGAGGATTATTGGAAACACACACAAAAAAACGCGACTTCTAAGAATTGTGTGTTTGTGATGCATGCGTTCTGTTTGAGAGCGTTCTGCGTTTTTAAAGTACAGAGAGGTTGTTGTTTTTGATCAGTGAGCAGAAAGTGCCGCTTTTCACCACTTATCGACTGACTTCGTGTGGTTTTGCTCTCTGTCAGCTCTCACTGCAGGCTTGTACTGCTGCTTTTTCGGTCGACCAGAGCTTTGTGGTTTTGTGGCCCGGATGGGTGGGTGCAATTTTCTTTTTCCTGAGGTAGGCTACGTATTGAGGTTAGCGGCGCAGAGCTAAACATGTAGGAAACAAACTTGGTGGATGGAGGATGATTTGAGGTAAACAGATCGACCTTGACTTTACACGAAGCGGGTTGGGGGATTTTTTTTTTTTTTTTTGGGTCTTCTCTTTGATACTTTCTGTGTGTGGCAAAAAAAAGCTCAATATTGTGAAAATGTTTCAGTTTTCTTCAGATTTATGACAGAAGCACTTTCAGTGAATTGGTTGTCTGTAAACCTGTTATTTTTTTTATATATATACATAAATGTTGCCGGATGTCCTTCATGTGCAGATCAATCAAAGCGAAAAACAGTCGATCAAAAAACACGAGATGTGAAACAGAAAATGTTTCTACCCTTTACACTTAAAATAAGATTACAATTGCTGATTACTCCTTTAATGTTTGATAGATGCTTATTAATGTTTTCCAGGTCGATACTAGTATGTTTCTAAAGACTAATCCAAGCATTTGGGGGATTTTTACCTCATGAACACGCATTTAAAAGAAGGAACTGATAAGGTTTCATTTATCAAAGCCATCAAGTTTCAGTTATTAATTACAGTAAGCCGTTGCCAATAATCGTGGGGTTTTTCTCCTGAACGAGAAGTTCATGAGATGATATCTGTTATTATTGAGGTTCTCGTGTGTGATGGTAGCACAAATATCCTCCTTACGGTTTCAAAACCGGCTCGTTACTTTAGTTTGAGTGCATTTGAGGGAAATTCTGTGTTGTTTTTTTAACATTTTTTGCGTCGTTGCACGCCGCCTTCCCAACATCACAAGACTGATCTCAACGTCTCAGTGCACACCAGGCAATGGCAGACGTAGCGAGAGGAAACGACGTAAAAAAAGACGTAAGAAGACGTAAACGGACAGAGAGGGAGACTGGAATGAGGAGAAAAGGGGTGTTAGCATCTCATATCTGCAGAGACCCTGTAGCCTTCTGGCTGGATTTTCTTATTTTCTCTCTTTGTTGCTGCTCCGGACGCTTTTCCAACACTAAACGTGGCTATTTGACGTCCTGGGACTGAGACTCAACAATCAACTGTCTTTGTTGGTGCGTTCAGGAACAGCTGGGACAAATCCTGCTGATTCTACCTTTAAGTTAAATAGTGAATTATGTTAATATACAAAAAAATGTCAAACGGTAGGAACGTCCTTCAGAGGGAGACTTTTAACTGTGATACTTTCATTTCAGAGCCTGTACTATTATTTTTACTTGAGTGGAAAAGTTAAATCAGCACTTCTAGTCTTTTTTTAAACATGCCGTCTCTCCTTAAATAAAGAACGTGTGCACGTTTGCCACCTCTGGGTGACATAAACAATCCGCTGAGGTTCTGCTGACGTCTAACACTTGTTAATGCTGTAAAAAACCACAACTTTACAAAAACGTAGATTTCCTTACGTGGGCAGCAGAGGGTGAAAGAACTAAGAAGCAATTAAGAGAAATAAAAATGTGCACATCAACCACCTCAATTTACTGTGAGGTCACAATCTGACTGACTGAAACTCTCTTATTCATCAACATTACAAACATTAATATTGGCGGTTGGCAGCCATTCAAACAGCTCTTGAGGCCTCCTCCGGTCTGTTTCTTGCACCGCTGACAAGATAATTGCAGCGAATCTTACTGACATCACCTGAGTGGTATCGATGGATGTTGTCACAGCGAGCTCTGCTTTTTCTCTCTCTCAGCAGCAGCAGCAGCGGCGGCTGCCTCGAGCCCGCCTGACTGAAACTAACAACATGATTACTGCTTCTCAGGACTCTGTAGCCACAACACACACACGTGTCCATCACAGCCTCTGTGTGTGTGTGTGTGTGTGTGTGTGTGTGCGCGCAGGGCATTCAGTATATTGAATGTTGGTGTCAAACCTAATTTAGAAGCCCACCTCTCTGCTGCTAAATAGTTTTGCAGAAACAACATCCGTCTAGAGGTGAATGATGTTTGTTAATAACACTGTATCAACATGTCACTCTCAAGCTGAGAATCATGAACACATTTCAGGCTTGAGTTTCACACCAGCCGATGTTGCGTGCAGAAAAAGGAGTTTACCGATGCTGATGGAAAGTCGGATGAGCTGTCGAAGTTGTAAACAACGTCTTTTTAAATCAAATTGGGATCTCAGGGCTTCTGGAGACTTGGATAACACCGGGACAAAACTGTATGGAGGTATTTTATGATTTCTTTACAGTTGTTTTTACGCTTTTAAAGCAAACTTCTACTTCAGTTGTTTATGAGAATGATGCAACACTGCAGCCTTCCTTTCATTAAAAGAGTATGAGGAAATAACAGTTTTGACATCATGACGTCTGTGTTGTGTTGCAGAGATACCTGCTGTCTAGCACCAACCCGTCCCAAAGCTCCTGTGCTAGCACGGTAACCACCAACACTAACCCGGTGCTGCCAGTTCAGACCGCTAGCTGCATGGCTAACTGAGCTAACTGGCTAAATGTAGCAGCAGTTAGCTGTTACTGCAGCAGATATATGTTCTCTGTCAAATATCAGACCACAAACAACAGTTATTTTCTGTATTTATGATAATTCTAGGCAATATATATTCTTCTAAAATGGTTTCAAAAGCATGGAAATTGAAGGAAACTTGCCAAATTCGCCCACATGTTTGTTTTTTTGAATTCTCTTTGACACAAACCGTGTAAGTCCTCAAACGCTTTCAAGCCTCGCGCACGTCAGAGGAGCGTGAAGTGAAGCCAAGAGCGACTCGCGTCATCGCGTGTGCATAAAGAAGGAGCCGGTCCACACGTCGCTTCAGTGCAAGTTCCAGTTTATTTATAGGAATATTTACAGACAGAGAGAGAGAAAGAAAAAGTGACTCTTTATATACCTCTGTTGTCGCTCTCTTTTTGCTCATCACACTCTTGTAAAGTCGTTGAATGCCAGCGGTGTTGTTCCACCACACACACACACACACACACACTTGCCGCAGAGTAGCCATTACTTCTCATTAGTGTTGTGGAGAGAGTTCATTAGTGCTGAGGTCTCCATGTGCGCTTAATGTTACCCAGGAGAACAACCTGTACTCACACAGCTACTCGTCGGAGAGTTGAGCTCTGCAAGAATGGAAAAAAAAATCTGACCGTTTTGAAAATTGCTCTCTAGCCGTTTTGTCTCCTGAGTAAAATCTGAGGGAAAATTTGAGTGAAAATTCAACGATTCAAAGATATGTTTTAAATCAAACGCCGACAGATCTGATCTCTCCACCCGCCCCGGATCTGTCTCCCCGTTCACCTCCTGAGTAACCCAAGGACGCAAGAAAAGAAGAAAAAAAAGATTTCAGAGTTTTAGGGGATGACAAAAAACGAAGCTCTCGACTAGCGATTGGAGTCTTTATGCGACAGACCCCAGCACACAGCGTCTGTATGTGCGGATGTGTTGCAGACATGTGAGCTCATGCGAGGCCTGTTTCGCTGCTGACGGCCAACAGGGCTGTGGTTGCCAACAACAAACCAGCACCATTAACCACAATGCAGCGTCCTACACCACACACAACACACACACACACACACACACACACACACACTCATGCCCTCTGTTTTTCAGAATACAGGAAATAATTTGATGTTGTTGTAGAAGGTTATCTGTAAAAACAAAACAAAAGAAAGCCTTAAAAAATCCCAAAAAACAGCACGTTGTTTGTGAGACACTCGCACGTCTCCTCCGAGAACAAAAAATACCTCCGCTTAACTAAAAGCTTCCAAATGGCCTTTTAGCCTCGTGTGGTTTCAAATGTTTTTTTCTGATGCAACATTACATCATCGTCAGTGAAGAGCGCAGTGAAAAGTGCTTCTTTCTTTCATCGCCGCCTGCTTAGAAAAATATGCATCGGAGACTTTTTTTTTTATATTCACTTTACGAGAACTGAAACCCTCCAGACAAACATTCGTTTTTAGAGTTTTCTTAGTGTAACCTGTGTCGAGATCGTTCCACGTGACAAAGCATGAAAGTGCTCGCTGTCACACATCCCACAGCTTTAAACTGACAGGCTTTGTTGCTCTGAGGTGGATATTACTGTCGTTGACTAGAGGACGTACCACTACGGTGTGAGTAAAAGAGGAAAGGTGTAGGGTAGTACCTGTATATAACTCGCATATAATTCATATTTAGTGTGGTGGAGGTGGTGGTGGTGGTGGTGGCTAGGATTATATATACTGATTTACAGACACTCCAATTTGAAGTTGTTGAGTAATAGAGTACATGTTGCATTAGCCTTACACACTTGCAAAATACCTGTCTGTACACAACTTTTAAATATATATTTTTTTTTTACACAGAGTGATATAGGAACATACATACAGTATAGAATAATCGGGAGTCATTAAAGCCCTCTTTCCATTTTAATGGTCAAGTTTTCTCCGTGCTGCCTTCTTTTTTTTTTTTTGTACACCTCAGGATGTGTTTCCTTTTAGAGGATCATTCCAGTTTATTTGAACTGGGTTTCTATCGGTTACATGAAACACTGTAATCACCGAGGCGGGCAGGAAATTGGAAAAATATCAATTCCGCTTTATAGCGCCGCGTTTACTTTTCTTGTGAAATTCCGAATAGTTTTCAGGGTTTCCCCAGGAACTAGAATGTGGAGGTGTTAGGTACTTTTTTTTTCTTTTTTTTTGATTTCAGCCACAAGAAGACGCAGAGCTCACCTTTATATAAACTCTATCGTGATCTCACTGTGCAAACAAATTACACCTGTCTGACCTTACGCTCACTAATATGTTGGCTCCGTTGGATGAAACACGGTGACTAATCCCCCAATGTGCTTTTCAGATCTATTGATGTAACACAAAAGTGTAATGGGATCAGTCGATCAATGAGTCAAACAAATCCTAACGCATGATCAACTGATTAAGTTACGAGCCTCTTTCCTTAAATCGGCTGTGTAAAGTGACGCCTCTGCATGTTTTATATTTCAGAAAGGTGCAGTAATTCCTTCTGATGTTAGTGTTAGTCCACTATTAACCCTGATTTCACTTTTGTCAAAGCCTCTACAATGACTTAAGCTAAACAGCAGCAGGGCTCTCCAACATTTTTGCAGGTCTCATGAACGTACAGAACAATAAAGCTGGACACATGGTCGCAGCTCAGCCTCTGGTGTCACCCAGTGTGGCACTCAGGTACGTGTTGGCGTTGGTCTCACCCTCTGCACCTGCTCTGGTGGCTTCTGAGGTGGAGGGTGTGTCAGAGTCTCTTGCTAAAGAAGACACGAAACAGTACTTGGAATAATAACACAGATAACTGTAATTTAGAGTACGGTTAAGTAAACTTACTCATATGATTGCACAATAAATCTAAGGTAGGGTATCATCAGTTTTGTGTAAATAAAAGTTTTTTTTAAAATCATTTAACTTTGCTAATGATGTCTTTGGACACATTAAAACATTGAAAATATTATTTCATTTTAAGTGTCTAAAGGTTAAAGTCCTGGTCACAAACAGCAAGCTGTTAATGACAAAGCTGATCTTTGAGTGGTACGGAAAGCCAGAGAGTCCAAAATGGAAGAAGTTGAAGTAGCTTATTAGTTTCGTTGCACTGTCCCAGTTTTTTAAGTCCCTCTGTTGGTGAAAAAGGAACCAATGAAACAATGATCTTATAAATAAACTGCAGCTAAGCTGACGAGCTAACAAGCTTGCTAACGGCTTTATTTACCCCCTTCAATAAAGTTTTCTTGAACAAAGAGGTGGAAAAAAAATGGCAAGAAGCAGTAGACAAAAGTTATAGTTGCTTATTAGTGCTAGCCCGGCTGGCTAGCATGTTAGCAATGTTGTTCCGTTCCCAGATTTTTTGCAATTAACTTGGTGAGTACAGTGTTAGAACCAATAGAACCAGCGTCCAGACCTTCTAAAATGAGGTCCGAGTGTTAATAAACCAGAGTTATCCTTTAAAGGGATTTTCCTTGACCCCCTTTGAAAAATTCTCTCTCTCTTTTTAAACCTTCATAGAAAAAAAAAACATGGAACAAAGCCTCCAGAGCTGGTAGAGATTCAGAGTACTCCAGGTGGGTAGACGTGATCTGATGCAAGGACTCGAAACCTTGTGCCCTCCATCATCCTGCCGCCACAGTCTCCTTCTTATCCGCTCTTTATCTACCGCATTTCATCTCCCCCGTAACTTCAAACTAGTTTTTAATGTATGGGGTGGGCGAGCGGGGACTTCCCCACAGTAGAAACTGCACATGTAACTGAAAGCCTCAGATAAGCTGACATCAGTGTAAC
>OMLP01013616.1:0-14584 GCA_900302685.1 Spondyliosoma cantharus
ACTCACTAACTGCTGTGAATGAATGTTGGCCACATTTTACCTGAACGAGTGCTACACACACACACACACACACACACACAAACACAAACACAAACACACACACACATATAGCAGTCAGTACAGTCTTCATCATTCTTACCAACCTCTGTCTTCCTCTTCCAGGCTAAATCCGAAGAGTGCTTTACATAATCTGATATGGAATTATAGCATAAACCACGCACTAATCCCCCGTGGCTATCAATCCCAAGCATTGCTGTGTATGTCACAGCTACACATACAGGGTACAGTGCGGCCGAACGTGCATGGCAGCTGTATGATATATATGTGCAAATGTTAGAAAATGAAGGCACATGCGGTCCTGGTCAGTTTAGCAGGTTGGACAGGTTGTATTTGCATGTACATGCTGATTTATACGCAGTTGGTACACAGGATGTTTGTGCACTGATGATTATCAAGTCCAGCAGATTACACTCATGGGCAGAGAGCCTTGGGGCATAAAAATCTACTCTTGCGTTGAGTGTCACATTAATGTCACCGCAACAGGCCGCCACTTTGTCAGCTAAGGGAGAGATCTAATCCTCTTAATATGACACACACTCACACACACAGGCCTTAAGGCACGCCTCTCTTAGTGTTGATACAGAATGTTTTATTCCAAGAATATCTAAGTGAGTTGACAGTAAATGTGCTTTTCCTCAGAAACAAAATAAACCGTCTCACAGGACGCCTGTTTCTAACATACGTCGTAGCAATCAGAAATGTGACAATGACTTTGTCCTGTTTGTTGCTTTGCAGCTCAGCAGCACGTTATTCTAGCCTGACCCTAATCCCACAGAGACTCTTTGTGTGTGCAGATACTCCTTCTCATTGTTTTGCCCGACAGGCTTTGATGCAGCGTTAATCTGCAGGTTACAGGTGTGGCCAGCCATGTGTGTCCTGTCATTGCAAGATGCAATTTTTCCTTTGGGAGCAATTGTTCTTCAACATATTCTCTTTCACATCTTGATATGTTAGTCATGCTATTTTACCATCCATGAACCACCCAGGGCTCCAGGGGGCAACTATTTTGGTTGCATTTTCATTGTTCACAGATTTTATTCCTTCTTTATACATTTACATAATGTGTCAAGAATTTAACTTTAAACATATTATTGGGTTTTTCTAAATGGTAAAGTTAGGCACACCAGTGCAACCAGTGTAAATAGTTAGTCTGGAGCCCTGATTTCACATTTTCGCATTTTTAAAAATAAGTTAATTTCCTGTAGTTTATGTACAACTGAGGGTAAGAAAGGCTAATATGTAGTGAGCAGAGATTTCTGATTTAATGTTCCACAACTGTAATAAGACTTGTATTAAAACTCTGGAGATATTCCCTCCTCTCAGAATCTTTGCTGAGCATGTATTGCGTGCTGCACTTGTTCCTCTTCTGTAAAGGGGCAGACCGTCAGCTTCTGTGATTCGTGTTAAGTCCATGAAAGCTATTAGGCTTTGTATTATTGTCTACTTAAAAATGAGTATACAAATCACGATACATTGCCAACAGTAACAATAGAACGCAAAGTGTATGAATTGTGCATTTTCTCAATCCATTGTGGTTTCACCGTCACAGAAATATATTTGAACTGAGATGAAATAATGTATAAAAAGTGCAAAGGGTCTTAGCTTTGTACCTCTTAAACACACACACTGA
The DNA here is from genome assembly GCA_900302685.1 of Spondyliosoma cantharus. Taxonomy (NCBI): domain Eukaryota; kingdom Metazoa; phylum Chordata; class Actinopteri; order Spariformes; family Sparidae; genus Spondyliosoma; species Spondyliosoma cantharus. The sequence goes on from OMLP01013616.1 coordinate 1,691, forward strand.
CTGCAACTTGTCCATGTGTGCGGATCATTTCATTATAAAATAACCATAAACTGACAGAACAGTTGAAAAGCAAGGAAACAACTATGGCTTGCAAAATTATTATCAATCTGTGTACATTAAGTTTACAGAAGTTTGCATCACAAGAACTTATGAAGCAGTGAGATACATTTGTTCAAAGTACCTACATGTTTTACAACAAATCTCAATATTTGGCGCCAGTGTGTCGATTAATCGTTTCGCAAGAGGAAGTGATGTGAGTATTGATATTTTATCCCCCCTTACTTTTCATTCGGAGCCATCATTAGTGCCAGTGCTTAATGACACTTCCCTTCAGCCTCGCCTTTACTCTGTGTTTAGTGCTAATCAGTAAATGTTAACCTGCTAACACGCTAAACTAACATGGTGAACATTGTAAACATTGTCACCATATGAGAACTTCTGCATCCTGATGGTAGAATTTATCTGGAAGTGTTGCTGTGCCTCAGTACAGCCTCACAGTGCCTCTTAAGTCTTGTCATCAAGGCAGTTGCCACTGTAAAGCAGCTACAGAGTCAGAGTAGTGTCAAACTACCATACCCTTGTCATGAAACTTAATTAGATATGCTGTATTTTAGTTGAACTTTTAAGAATTCAGTGTGTTTTGTTTGCATCTACTGACCCACCAGCACCAAGTCATTTTGTTGTAGTTCAGCTGTTTTTGTGTTGTGTTGTGCCTTGGTGATGACAAACTCTGCTACAGTGTATGTTGTTCTATAATATGGCTTAAAGATTCATTATCCATGCTCTGTCAGCTGGACTTCCTTAATCCTTACCCTCAAATGACATTTAGCACGATGAGGAGCCAAGTAGTTCATAGTAATGTCAAGTAAAGCGATCTGCTTCTATACACAACGCTCTTTTTCCTTGTTTAAACGCAGACACATATGGACACAGTCCAGTTGCGTCCTTCATGTCAGTGGGAAAGATTCTTCCTAAATCCTTGTGTGTGATTGGTTGGCGACGTGATCTGGAGACGTCAGCCAATGGCGGCACTGAGATTAGGGGGGGAAGTCAATCCAATAGAGTTTTTACCTTCTCGGTGTAAATCTCACTGATCCAGGAATAGAAAAAGGTGGCTGCTCTCTGCAGTGGTCTGACTGCTGAATGTCAGGTTTTCTGGATTATCAGACAGTTGGTAACCTGTAGGTGCTGAACGCTTCTGCTGGTGAGTTGACCACCAATTTATTTGGAACCAGACTGATGACTGAGTTAATATGAAAGTTAGTTTAAAATAATCCGGTCCATTGCTGTTCTGGAGCTTTCGATCGTATTACACAATCTTTTTCAGCTGATTATGTTATTTCCGTTTATCATGGAGTTGCATATGTTAAAATGTCTTTAACATATTTGCTTGATTTTACAAAAGATCTCAGGTGGTTCAACTTTTCTTTTTTTTTTTTTACTGTTAAGTTTCTAGTTATAACGTTCCACAATTGTGCAATGTAATAGCTATAGACTAATAACACCGTCAGCATTTAGATTTGTTCCCTATTAAGCCCACTGTGACTCTGCAACTTTTCTACCGGGCACGGTGGAATATGGTTTTTTTCTGCGTTAAATAAATGTTAAGTAAATCAAATTAAAATGTACACCCCGATGAAAGAAATATAAATTTAAATGATGAAGCGCCTATGATGGCTTAAATTTACCTGGGTAACAATAATCAACCCCAGTGTGAGTTTGATGTCAAAGTTGGATTTCCCTGCTAAATCATTAAATGCTAAATCCCCCTAAATAATGTACCGATGTGGATACTTCTTAACCCATCTTCTCTCTCTGTCTCTGCCCACAGATTCAGCCAGAAAGGTTCAGATAACAGAGGTGAGAGGCTACTTCACACTATGCACCTGTCTTTGTTGCCATCTTCTTTTCCTTCCCGTCTCTCATCTGTATTTGTTTGCTGCATGGTTCAATTTCTTAAACCTCAGAGGGACAATATACAAAAGAGCAGTACCTATATAAAATACATATACATTTCCCCACTTTTCCCCCCTTATAACAGATGCCGTCTCCGTTCGGAGTGGGCCCTGCCCACGAGAAAAAGATCGGCCACAGGAGGGTAGATGCCTCCGGAGAGACAACATACAAGAAAGTAAGCTCTGCCTCTCTGTTTGTCTTAGATTTTTGTATTTAACACTGTCTGTAGGTTTTTTCTACATCACGATTTCACCAACTATTTCCCACCCACACCTTACTCTGTTGTTCTTCTCTCTGTTCTCCGCCTCCAGACCACCTCCTCTGCCTTGCAAGGGGCCATCCAGCTGGGTATTGGATATACCGTTGGCAACCTCAGCTCCAAGCCTGAGAGAGATGTGCTGATGCAGGACTTCTACGTGGTGGAAAGCATCTTCTTCCCCAGGTGTGTTTGTATGAGTGTGTGTTGCTGTTCTTTATGTGTGCATGTTTGTCGCACTTTCTCTAATATAAACTTTATTTCCTTTACTCTTTCTGTTCGTCCTATCTCACTCCAAACAGTGAAGGCAGCAATCTCACACCAGCCCACCACTACCCAGACTTTAGGTTTAAAACCTACGCCCCTGTAGCCTTCCGCTACTTCCGAGAGCTGTTTGGGATCCGACCAGATGACTACCTGGTGAGATATTATGTTCTCTGATGTTCTCTGATGATCGGTAATGCACAATTATTAAATATCTTATAAAGTGACATGTTTGCAAACAGTTACACGTCACACATAATATCTTGCTTAAGAACACCTATCCAACTAACTGTTTGGACCCTAGTCTTGAGTTGTATACTGAAAACTGAACTGGTCAGCACCGGTCAGTTCATAATATTTAGTGTATAGTTGGACTAGAGACATACATATATGTGGGTATTATATATTTCCACCAACTATTTGGACTATAAACATATTTCTATCGTAATATTCTAGTCTATGAACACAAAAATGAATATATATATTTTTAATCATTTTTGAATTACATGTAAATACAAATTAGAACCAAGCCATAATAAAAACAGCAGTATTCATTAACATTCATTTGTCTGCTCAGAGATCCAAAAATCTGCAAGCTTTTCTCTTGCTTGTTACATTTGAAATTGATAGCAGTCGCTGCAGTATAAAGTACTCAATAGTCTTACTTCATTGAAAGTAAATATAACGTTATAAAAATGACTTTAGTAAAAGTGAAAGTCAACCATATGAAAGTCTTATAGTATCTATTATTATCTGTACTTAAATATCAAAAGTAATTTTCTGCCAATAGATGTAATTCAAAGTAAATTAATTAAGTATATTGTAAATTAATGTATGTATACACACTACACTGAGTCGACCTTTTATTGACCTGGCTGTTTGACTTATTTTCAGAATCAGTGTTTTTTTCTTTCTTTTTTTATAATCCATTTGCTGGTAAAATAAGTTATATAAAAAAATGCAATGCTTTGGCTCTGCAACATTCAATTTGCAAAGTAACTCCTCACTAAAGTTATAAATGAAATGTGGTGGAGAGGAAGCTTCAAGTAGCCGAAAATGGAGAGTGCCTCTAATTTGAGTGAATGCACTTAGTTGCATTCCATAACTGATGCCAGTGCAGCTACACTGCATGATATGACCCAACATTTTCTAAATATAGGTTTGTGTGATGTCTCCTCTCAAAGCATTCAATTGATGACATGGAATTTTCAACGAAAGCGTGCCGACTGTCCCTTCAGACCTCTGCTGCTCTGAAGATGAACATTAAAAACCTACACACATAAATAAATACACTGTGATCACAAACAAACACCAGAAAAAGGTGCACATTCCCTCATGTCATTTGCATGTGAGGGAGCAGTCATGCACACACACACATGCGGGGACACACAGTGCTCTCACCTGCACGTTGAAGCTCACATTCTACCTGTGCCAGAGGCAGATTAGCAGACTAAAGCTTTCTTTTTTAAACTCAAGTAGTGGTGGCAGAAAGTCAGGGCGTAGTTTGTGTCTGCATGCGTTTGTGTCAGTGGTGGAGGAGTAGAGGTCGGAGCACCAGACAATTGAATTACTTTGTGAGGCAAATTAACTAAAAGCAATGGGTACTTTTTCTTACTTTTCAATTTGAGTCTACATTCAAACTCGTTGAATTTTTCTTTTAGAAACTCTTAATGCCTTCACTTCACTGTTAGATATTCAGTGTACATTTAGCCCAGTTAATGCTATTGGAGTGTTTACATTTTAATAAGATTCACCTCAGTTTCACACCATTCCTCATAGTGCACACAGTATTTAGCATAAGTGGATGAAGGGCACATTTCCACAGTTTAGTCAGTAACTTCACTGCACTTACTAATACTACATTAAAGAGTAAATGTCATAATGCACAATTTAAGCTCCTCTACATGTGTAATTCTTCCCACTCACTCTCTGCCTTTTTTGTACTCAGCAGAGTATACACACTTGCAATTAAAAAAATTGTCCTTTTTTGCTGCTGATGAGCACTGCCGCGTGAGTGGGTAGATATATTAATCTTTTGGCTGTTTGAAAGCTTTTTTGGATCCAGCAGCCCTGCAGTACCCACGTAGTGTTAATTACACACTCGTAAAAAACATGAATTCAACAATAAAGAAAGTCTGCTTCTGTGGCTGTTGTATGTTGAAACAGTCTTTTTAGAGATCGTGCGTCAGACTGTCACACTCAAGGTTAAATTTGAATCTTTGCATGTTCCTCTGTGTTTCCTCTCCCGCCAGTATTCACTGTGTAACGAGCCACTGATCGAGTTGACAAATCCTGGAGCGAGTGGCTCCATATTCTACGTGACCCGCGATGACGAGTTCATAGTCAAAACTGTTCAACACAAAGAGGCTGAGTTTCTACAGAAACTCCTTCCTGGATATTATATGGTGAGTTAAACTGAGCTCTTTCCTCATGAGAATCAGTTTTATAGCCATTTTTCCATTATAATACATACTGACACTTGTGTACTAATATATTTAGTATGAAGAATAAAACATTTTTAAAAAACATGAGACAGGTACAGCAAATGTTTAATTTCTACTAAATTACCTCTCCGGAACTCAAAAATTAAAATCTTTTCATATTTTGTCTATTAATGATTCTATTCAGAGATTTGACTGTTTGTGTACATGAGTGCTAGCTTAAGAGTAATGCAGCAGCTGAAACTTCTAGTCATCTTTATCCTCTTTGTCCCGCCCCCCGGGGTTGGCCTCGGTCAGCAGTGACGCCAGCAGGCGGCTTTGTAATCGATCTAAGCAGGGAGGTTGTACCTGAGCGAGACCCGGGCTAAGTACTTTTTAACGGGCTAAGCATGAACACAGCAGAGACACACAAGAATGGGCTGAGTCCTGCTGATGGGTCACGCCACCTGGCAGGTGTATTGTCCTGAGGCCAAAACACATAGAAACAATAATGTGGCTTAAATATTTAATTCTTCCTGTCTCTGTCTTTTGTCTGCTGAATGAACACCACCTTCCAGAACTTGAACCAGAACCCCCGGACACTGCTGCCAAAGTTTTTCGGCCTCTACTGCGTCCAGTGTGGGGGCAAGAACATCCGAGTTGTTGTGATGAACAATATTTTACCGCGCTCTGTACGCATGCACCTCAAGTTTGATCTGAAGGGCTCCACATACAAGAGGCGAGCGTCCAAGAAGGAAAGAGAGAAGTCCAAACCCACCTTTAAAGACCTGGACTTTCTGAGCGACGTTCCTGAAGGCCTCACTATGGACCATGACACATACAGCGCCCTGGTCAAAACGCTACAGAGAGACTGTCTGGTGAGAGAGAAAAGACTTACCACACATAAACTATTTAACTATTTTCTCAGAAACAGAAGAACAGAACATAAAAAGAGAAGGGAGAGGTTATTTGTTGCCATTCCTCAATAGGTTTTTACATCATCTTCATACATAAAAATCTTGTATAGTTTCTCAGGAGCTGGTGAATGTTTTGAAACGTCATGTATGTGTCTCACGTCAGGTTCTGGAAAGTTTCAAGATCATGGACTACAGTCTGCTTTTGGGAGTCCACAACAAGACCCAAGCAGAGCGAGAGCGTTCGTCTCAGGGCTCGCCTGCAGGAGTTGGTGGAGAAGGTGGAGGAGTAGAGGGCGGGGAGGAGAAGAGGCGTGCTGCTCAGAGAGCCTGGTACTCCACTGCTATGGAGTCTATACAGGGAGGCTCCACATGCAGGGACACACTGGACCATGATGACACGTAAGTCACCATTTACAGCTGTCTGCTCTTATCATCACATTATATTCACAAATGATGGTGATGGTCTCCTGTCTGTGTGCAGTATGGGTGGTATCCCAGCTGTGGGTGGGAAAGGAGAGCGCCTCCTGCTGTTCATCGGAATCATCGACATCCTGCAGTCCTACAGGTAGGCAACAAAATCATCCTAGGTTAAATGTGTTAATATGACAGCATCTGTTCTCTGTCGTAGCAACCTTTTTGTGTCTTACTATGGGTAATGCACTTGCATGCCCTCAACTGGTACTCGGAGAACCGTGGTTATGCAAATAACCAAAAAGTATAGCTCTAAGTGCCACAAAGCCAGATTGTGATATTGCTTTAAACTCAAACTTTAACTCAAAACGGAAAAATATTGCTGTTCTTTTAGTGTAAACAGAGCTTTCAGAGTTTCTCACGATGTTGATGTACTTCACATGCTTCCAACATTTCATAGTATGAGGTAAAACAAAAAAAAAACAAAACTAAGGACCGGGCAGGAGCACAATTTTAAAAGATAACATAGAAAAGTATTGCTCACCAAAGAGATTCTGATCACTAGAAGTAGACTTGATAATTGGAAAAAAAAGTGTCACACACTGGCTCCATATGCTTTTTTCTTTTATTCAGATGATATTTAGCGTGTGAGACACTTCCACCTATTTTTTATTTAAAAAGACACACAAACCATTAGTTTGTCTGACTGGCTACCAGTTGTCTCTACAAGGATATCATATTTTCATGATGTCAGAGTAAATTTAATAATGATGTTTATTAAAGTCTCAGCATATTACCTTAAACCTCTGAGCTATGCAAAGGTTGCGCTCGTCATTTCAGTCTGCCTTTCGGCAGAAATCTCTCTGCTTTCAAAGACAGGAAATGATTACTTTTTATCTCACAGTAATCCCAGCATTATGTGTCTGCGAGGAATATTAAAAGATGGAGAGAGATCATGAGAAAAAGCAATCCCAGACTTGTCATACCGTCTATAAATAAATACAAATGCAGGAGACACATACCAGCTGTTGTCTGGACATAAGAAATGTGTGTGGTGCATAATATAAGATCTACATTGCAAGTGGGACAGTAGCCAATGGTTCAGGCCTGAGTTTCCAGGTAACAACAGTAAGTCGGTGAATGAGTTTAACTAAATAATTTAATTGTGTTGTCGGACAGAATGATCAAGAAACTGGAGCACTCTTGGAAGTCCCTCATCCATGACGGGGTGAGTAGCTTTTACATAACTATGATGTAAAAGTCTATCTTAAAACAGATCTCACTAAACCATATCACATTTTAATTTTTGGTCATTTGTGATTGCCATTGTGTCCTCTCCCTGCAGGACACAGTGTCAGTTCACAGACCTAATTTCTATGCTGAGAGATTCTTCAAATTCTGTAGCACCATCGTCTTCAAGAAGAGCTGCTGTGAGTTTACAACTGTGCATGAGCCAAGTACCCCTATTTACGTTTACCGACATGATGCCAGTAATGCAGTAACAGAAGGAGAGTGCATGTATACTATCCCCTGCTTTCACAGCATTGCGATCATCTCCGTCTAAGAGAGGACGAGGGCCTCTCCTGTCCAAGTCCAGTGCTGGAACTGCTTCAGCTGGGCATCGTCCCTCAGTGAGTGATGAGAGGCAGGAGAACCAGGACAACCTTGAGAACCTTCGAGGAGCTCGCAGCTTCCCAATGCTGGAGGACAACGGTAGTTTTATACAGTCATATACAGTCATGACATGTTACACACAGGGTTCATAAAGGTCGTTTTTTATCCAAAGTGAAATGGGTTGGTCATGACCAAGCACCCAAACACAGCAGTATAGGACTGTTTGACCCATAACCTCTGTTAGTGTTTATGAAAGCTAGCTGTCCTTGTCAATTAGTGAGAAAAGGACCATGAAATATACTAATTCTGCTCGAATAGAATTGAAGAAAAATAAAGGGTGAACTGCTGAGTTCTGCTTTTCCCTTGTTACATTGTAACTCTGAATTTTGCGCACCATTAGCTTCAACTGTTTGCAGCTAAGAGCTCCATTTTCTCTCTAATTGAAATGAAGTTAGCCTTTATCGATCCCTGTGGAGGAAAAGAAGTGTGCAGTGTAGGAGCAAAAACAAAAGAAATAAAGTAAAAGTGACTTATGACTAGATAGATATTGAAGCTGCGATGATAAGTCAATGAATTGACTATTGATCGAGAGAATATTAAGATTAATCACTTCAGTCATTTTTCAAGCAAAAGTGTCAAACTGAAATGTAAAGCTTTGCTACTTTTCTTTGTCCTGTCTGACAGTAAATGAAGAGTTTTGGGGGTTTCAGACTGTTTGCTGGACAAAAGATGCAATTTAAAGATAATCGATAATAAAGATAATCATTAGTTGCAGTCTTAATATTCATGCTTAAATACTTCAGAAAAGCATAAGGTTATTTACTGTCCATGTCAACACTCATGAATACTCAAGAAAATGTGTGAGTGAAGGCCTCGTCTAATTGGCTGAAGTATAATGTTGTAAAGCAGTTTGCTCGAATATCCGCTTTGAAGGACATCCTCATATTTAATTTGATTATGCCTGATTTAAACCAATTAATTCTTGTTTTTGTAGTCTGTTCTTATCTCTTGCATATATTTCATTGTGTCTTTCTTTGTCCTCGTTCTTGGTTAATTATGCATTTAGGGAGAGAGCCACCCTGCACTCCTCCTTCCTTTGAAGATGCTACCACAGCTTCTATCGCGACCACGCTCTCCTCCAACAACTCCTTACCCACCACGCCCTTCGATACACCAGAGCACCCGCGCTACAGGAGACAAATGCTTTCCCCGAGTGTGGCCAGGTGAGAACGGTTGTTTGAACATGCGATTATGTATCTGTGAAGACAATATTCCCCCTAATGTTCTTGTGTACTTTCAGGTCACAGAAAGTTGAGGTTCATGGGGAAAAGCAGGACACAATCACAGTGGAGGTGGAGCTCAGGTACACATCTGCACAGGCTCAAATCTCCACAGCTGCCTGTGTAACAGTATACTAACAGTGTTCTGTGTTTCCATACAGTAAAATCCCAAAGAGCACGGAGCTCACACAGATGACAGAAATGACCTCCCCGAGCCACCTGTCACCTGACCGTCAGCCCCGTGTCATCCCTCCATCCACCCTTCCCTCTGTTAGTCCGTCCTCTCCATATCCCTCCTCCTCCACCCTTCCTTCTTCATTTGCATCTCCCTCCTCCGCTGCCCAGTCACCTGGCCACTCATCCTCCACACTCTCTTCATCCATCCGTCCGTCCACCAAACCTCTCACCTCTCCTTTAGCGGCTCAGTCTTCCACCCTTTCTTCTCCGGTTCCACGCTCAGCTGCACCGTCCACACTTCTCACTTCAGCTCGAAACACCTCCACCCTCCCTCCTGCGTCAGCATTCACTCCCATCTGCCCTGCATCCCCTCAAGCCTCCTCCGCTCACCATCTCCCCACGACCCCTCCCTCCTCCCAGCCTCCGAGCCCTCAGGTGCCTCGGCAGGCGCCACGTGCATCGTGCAATCAGCTGTCAGTGTCCAGCAGCCACAACTCATTGGACGGGGAGGTGCCGGTGTCTGACATCTACTTTGTAAGTCACCTTTATCATGCGTCGGTGCTTTGTTTTGTTAGAGATGATTTTAATGATGATTTTTCTTCGTCTGTTTCTTCCTTTAATCTGCTGGGTCTCTCGCAGTGGCCCAGTCAGGACAGCGTGATAGAGTTATGATGGTGAGGGGGAGGGCGTGTGTGTTGTAGTATGCACGTACTCTGGGGTTGCTCTCGCTGTCGGAACTGCTTTCTTCCAAAGCACGGGGCTGCCACTGGTCATAGTTCATGCTTTCGAATGCATCAGCACAACGCTGGGGTAGTCTTTCTTGCACAGCATGATGTATTCATATCTGTCAATCTGCATTCATGCATTCTATTAATGTGATGCACAGCTTATGTTATAGAGCTCATTCTCCATTTTCCACTTCCTTTCCTTTCTCTCATCTCACCTCATCTTCCTCCTCCGTTGTATAATAATTCATTCAGTCCCCATTTTATACATCTGTGTGTTCATCTCCGTGTGTGTGTGTGTGTGTGTGTGTGTGTCCATCCATCAGTATGCAGATGGCAGATATTGGGTGTACTCTCCGGTTCTTGGCCGCCGTAAGCTAAACTCTAGCTCGAGTTACAATGTAAGTCACCACCACAGTAGTTAGAGTCATTTGTTCCATCGCCGTGCTGGTACCAAACACAGCTGCTAATGGATCTTCAGAAGTTCTTACGAGTGAAGCCACAGTTTATTCTTCACATGACTTATTTAGTGTTAAAGTCTGCAGAAAAAGGCTTTGCATATTCATAACCGCAGCTTCTGAAGGGCCATGTGCATTTAAATGGAGCATGCATCTTTATATAACATGTTACAAGCATACACTAATTTGATGTTGAAAGATCCTGCAGTTGGTTGATTGTAGCTTTGTGCTTCTGGTGATCCCTCAAGTGTCACTCTGCCCTGTAGCACTCAGGTAGCACAGAGGAGCTGACGGGCTGATTAGTGTTGTAAAGCTGCACGTGGGACATTTGAAAGCTCCTACACGTGGTTTGAATATTGAGCATTTCTCTAGGGTGTTTTTTGTCATCAATTTCATACTAAATAAGCTGCAAAAAATGTATTAAGAATGATTTGATAACTCATGTGATGTCACCATGATGTGGTTGACAGCACTCAATCTACAGCTCTCATCGGAGTCCAATTCAGATTTGAATAATCTCGGATAATTGCACAGAAGTTTGTGACGTCACCTATTTTCAATCTGGCCCCGCCCACTTCAAACCACGCAGAAATCTGTGAGGTGAAACGATCAAAACTCTTCCATCTGTGACAGGAAATTGTGTGTTAATGAGGGTCCCATCTGTCATAATAAGAAGCTGATTCAGAAAGTATTATTTAACCATTCCATGCATGATGTCAGCGACACTGGACAGATATTTGGAAGCCATTCTTAACTATTTGGTAGAGTACAATATCCGAACCACTAGGTGGTGTACCGCCAAAGCATTGGTCAAAATTACAAATGTCAGTATCTTTTTATGTCAGTGTTAAGAAAAAATATGTAAAAGAAAAATATAATTAAAATCTGGATAAAAGGACTTTTAAACATCTGATGTAGTTGGTCGGGTTTTCTGAGATTTAAAGGTGCTCTATGTAAGAATGTGCCACTGAAACACAAACGTTAAAACTGTTATTTCTTCATATTCTGTTAATATTCTGTTAATTTTGGAATGTTTTAAACCAAAATTCTTACATAGAGCCCCTTTAAAATATTTACATTTTTATACTGTTGATGCATGGTGGACCTTTATGTAACACCTTATTTGCATGCCTCAAGGTTTAGAGTGAAACACCAATCTTTTTTTCACCACATAGACTTCAGATTCAGACACATCTCCACACGGAGCAGGTGATGCTTTCAAACATGCAGGTGGTCCTCTGAACAGACTGTGAGCACTGTGTGTACAGTTGAGAGGTTCATCTTGATGTTTTTTGAAGCTCCCAACATGCAAAATTGCATCACTCCAAACCCTCCGGTGTCAGAGGAACATTTATAAAAGCGTCTTTCCCCCAACTCCGCTCTAATCGTTCTCCTCTTGTCTCCTCTCTCCCGCTGCTGCCCTCTGCTGGCTGCCCTACAGCAGAATCAGGACGACCGGAGCTGGGTGTACTCTCCTCTGCACTGCAGCTCAGGGTCCAGAAGGGGCTCCGACGGGGAGAGTGAGACAGTGAGTGTACAGTTCATTCATTACTGATCCTGAACTCACAGAACAGATGAGCATATACGGTATTATTTCAACGTTCTCTCCTTTCTCCGTCTCTCTGCTCTTTCAGTAACTCACAGTGGAGACAGCAGTGACGGGTGGAGCCAGACGCTGTCTCCACGTACAAGAAGCTGCGACGAAGCCGACGGGACTCTGTGAGAGTTAATGCTGGCCGCCCCAAACTGCATGCGGGAGCTTGCTTTGCCAACTGAGGCTAGAGGAATGAAATTAAAAGAAGCATTCAAGTGTAGAACAATTCAATCATGCATCCATTCAAAACAAAACCTACAGACATACAACTGTCAAAATATTATGCAAGAAAAAAAAAAAAAAAATCACAAAGGATCAATTCCTGGACAATCTGTGAAATAAACTTAAAATCGCAATCAGCTGATCAGCACTGTGAAGGATCGTGGTGGCTGGTATCATTGCAGTGCTCCTCCCTGCTGTTTTTAGGGTTTCAGCGTTCATGAGTCACGCTGCAGTGTGCCAGCTCCGCCTATGCAATACAGGACATCTTGATTATTGATTTATTCTTTTGACTAATGCTTCTACAACCTCCTCAGAGATTATTCACGCATTTATTTTCTCACCAGGGTCATGTCAAAGCTGTATATACGTTTTAATTTTAGCACTTTACCGACGTACACGTGGCTGCAGTCTTATGAAATCGTACCTGTTTTGTTATTTTGTCATCGGGTAACGTTTTGTTATGTTCTGTGTGGTGGTCCACTTAAGAAACTTTGATCTGACAGTGAATGGTTGTGTTCAAAAAAATGCCTTATCGACAAACTCATTTTCATAACTGTTTTTGATATTTCGGTCGCCTGTAATATTTAACAAAAAAAAACA
>OMLP01013616.1:18774-33789 GCA_900302685.1 Spondyliosoma cantharus
TGTTTTTGAAAAGATTTTGTGAGCTCGCAGATAAATGGCGGCGCGGCGGCGCGTGCACCCGAGGTGAACTCAGCCGCGGCGACGCTGAGCTTTCATCTGCAGGAACCATAAACAAATGTCTTTGTTCCTTCAAAGGGGAGAGGGGCGAAAGGCACAACAAACAGGGCCAGGGGTGTGTGTGTGTGTGTGTGTGTGTGTGTTTTTGAATCCTTGTGTGGGAGTTGAAGCCTCACCTACCCAGAATGCCTTGCCTCACTCCTCGCAGCCCACTCAGGTTTTTGAGGAGCATCGCTGTCTCTTCGCAGCGGGCGCGTTGTGATGCTGCCTCTTCATCAGCCGTCTCCAGATATTCTCTCCGAGAGTCTTGAAGCGGTGACGGCGGTGTGAGCCGGCAGCTGACCTCTGATCTGTGGCACAGGTTGGAACGCGCCCACGCTCGGCTCCACATGTGTATTTCGAGCGTTGCGGTGCAAAGAGCGGAGAAAATGAATCCGCGGAATATGAACAAGATCTGGTTCCGCAGGAGAAGATCACTTACTAGCTGTTGGATCGGAGCCCATCCCCCCCCCTCTCTCTCTCTCATCTCCCGATCTGGTGAGGGGATCGAAGTGTCTCTTTTAACTCAGCGTGAGAAGCTGCTAACAGATGTATGTCTGTCCACACACAGCGAATGTGCCGCCCTCTCACACACCCATGAAAAGCCATGAAAGTCTCTGCGTTGCGTTCGTCAGTGTCTTAAGGCAGTGTTTATCTTTGGCAGGCCGAAGAAAACAAAGCCATCGATCTCTAATCCTAATCCCCTTCTACTGCCTCTCTCCTATTGATCATCTATCCATCCTTAATGAGATGGAGGGATAGAGGGATGGAGGGCTGATGAAGGACGAAACTTTCCCTGCCCTGCGCACCGCCATCTCCCCCCCCCTCCCCTTCCTCCACCCATCTCTTTTCAATCTGTCTCTCCGGCTCGTGGGGGGGCTTTCATTAACTTCTTTATGCTGGGATGGAAAATAAATGCAGCCTGGTGAATTTTGTGGAGGTTTATCAAACCTGGAGGCCCGCGGAGCGACGCAGGTTCTGCTAAATATTGAAATTGGATGACATGGATGAATGCACAAAACACACAGGAGCACATGCGTGCGCACACGGCAGGAGGGGATGGAGCTTCGGCCCAAACACCAGTAATGGTATTTCTGCCTGCGTCGTACACTGACTCTGAGTCACTGATGGTCTCTGATAACCACCAGACTAACCGCACAGCGCGGGGACTGATTCCATTTATATAAAAATGTCTTTCCATGTGGCCTTTACATCCACAAACGGATCAGGAGGTCGTCAACACCACGATCCTAAAGGTGATATCGAGCGCTGGATGTACGAACGCGGCGCCGCTCCGTTGTGTCTAAAAATGAAACCAAAAGCCAAAAAAGGAGGAGCAGTTTCATGTCAAAGCAATGTTTTAACCAACTGTCTTGATTTAAAGCTGCAACGTCGTCGTCCTGCACTGGTCCCGATCGGTTTCAGCTCATCTTAAGTTAAGTACATTTGAAATGAGCATTTAAAGTACTTTTACCTTCAACCTGTACTCATTTTCAATGATTCATTCTTCAAGGCTTCGTGTTAGTCCGACCAGACACTCTCAGTCCGGCTGTGATCTTTACTCTATTAGCACCGCTAGCCGTAAGCTGTTAGCTCTGTAGCTGTCAGCTCCCGAGTACTCCGCTGCTAACGGCTAACTAGCTCTCCTCCCGCCAATTTTAAGGCGGATTAGTTGTTCACTGCGTAGCTTTGTCAAAGATCCGTTCCGGTCGCGCTGACCGGCGATCGAGTGGAACGTGCTCGGTTTTAGTCAGCGCTTGGTTCAGGTTGTCAGTTGCTGCTTTCATCCCAGAGGTGCCGCAGGGACGAGCTCTGTTCTTGTCTGTCGAACGACTACCTAATAAAAAAGGTGTCGCCCTGAGTGATGAACCCACAGAGATTGATGACCCACCTCTGCAGTTCCCCTCCGTCACACCAAGCATTTTAGCGTCTTTAGCTGTTTTGGCTGCACGACGCAACACTCAGCTGTGTTTGTTCGCTCTCATCAGCTTCGTTTCAGCCGCCGCAGGCGTCTGTTTCCTTCACGGAAGCTGTGATGTGCCCACTCTGCGCTACCTGCTCGTCACCAGACAGCATACAGCAACAGTTCAAGGTGAACACGCTGAGCTGTTAGCAGCCAAAGAGGAAGATTCTCCCCTGAAGAATCAGAGTGGACACGAAAACAGAGAAAAAAGAAGAAGGTGACTTTAATCAGACGCTCGCTGCAGTGGCCGGGTTTGACTCCAGCCTGCTGCTCTTGTCTTGAAGGCAAAAGCCACTAAAATCCAACTTTAACAAAAAAGACAGTTTTAAAGTGCATAATACAGAATTTATTAACCTCAATAAGGCATTGTTCTTGCTTTAGAACCAGCGGCTTCACAACGCGTAGTTAATTGTTAATAAGTGCATAAATATTTGCTTATAAATTATCAATCAAGCATAAATTAATCTTAATAAATCAACTAAGGATCCAATTAAAGGTTTAACAATGACATCAGTTAAACTTCTTACATTTTTTTTGTCTCTTTTGTGTCGTGTGGTTTGTGCTGAAGTTAGCATGCTAACCAGCTAGCATGTAGCCCATCCTGTTCCAGCAGTGAACCCTGAACTGCGCTAACTGGGCTAATGACAGCTACAGTGAGCAATTCCTACATATCGCACCTTTAACACCTTTTATATAAAGTGTTATTCATTTTGATACACGTTCTGAAGACTTTCAAGGATCTTATTACACTCAGAACTTAAACTCTGAAAAATAAATCTGCACGGAACAAAAAGTTAATTCTGTTACACGCACGTGAGCCAAAAGTTAAACGGGTGTCCTCTTGAAGAGACGTTTCATCTCTGTTCAAGTAGTTTCTGTTGCTCTTCGTTGCTTCTGAGAGCCATTATTTTGTCATCATTGTACTGTATGTTCTTTGCTCCCCATATGGCAGTTTTTATAAAAACTCAAATGTTCAGCTCTTAATTAGCAGTTTGGGATTCACTGTCCTCATGAAGGACACCTTGGCTGCGCACTCTTCCTGGCACAGAGATCTGAGTCTTTCAGACCACTGCAGTAAGCCAAGGATGACTTTTCTTTTTTCTTTTTCTTTTTGTACTTAAATCTGTGGCATCTTTTTCAGTTTTTAAGTTTGAAGTGTAAATGTGTGATTTAAATCGTCATATTCATGAATGTCCCCTCGGACTCACACTGTATGTGAGTTACTGACTGGAATAACACGTTAAAGGGCCACTATGTAGTTTTGGAGGAGAAATTCAAAGTCAGAATTTTAGTATTCACAATATTAATGAGGTTATAAAACAAACTCGGAAGTATTTGTTTTTTCCATCGCTGAGTAAACAAGCTGTTCTCAGAGGAAAATAAGGTCCCAGAACACTGTTTGAAGCTACGAAGGTGGCAGGGTCCGCCACATGAAAGCAAAGTTAAACGGTATGAAACTGTGTCTTTCCCAAAACTACAGAATGCACCGTTTGACACTCTGATCACAGCAAGTAGGGAGAAAATGTTGGAAAAAAAACGACCGCGACGGTTAGAAGTTATATTATCTACAGACCTGGTCGATCCACCTGGGCTGAACGCTGAACCCGGACGGCGAGATTGGAAAGGCGCGGAACACCTGCTGTTGACGTGATGGAGATCCCGAGGCGGTGTCTGTCTTATTTGTGCACAGACTTGTAGGATTAATGTTAATCGCAGTGGTATTCCCTCTAGGATCACGGGTAAACAATGAGGCTGATGTGGGAGGTCCGCCAGCCACGCCCCACATTCCTCCGGCGTCACCTCTGAGAGAGAAAACTCGCACACATCCTGCACCGAACTGGAGGTCGTGACAAAACAAGAAAAAAGGCGAGCCTGAGTGTTGGTTTTTCACCCGACACATACTGCTTTGCTTTGCTTTGCAGAACTCCGGAGAAAATTGGATGATTTTGGATATAGAAGGCATGTCGAAGCAAAAACGGCACCCTGGGGATGTTTCTCCCTAAGTGTGTGATAATGGCTGCGGCAGGAGTCATTAATAGCAGGCTAATGTGTGTCAGATGGTACCTGTCCAGCAGCAGCAGCAGCAGCAGGGGAGAGAGATCCAGGACACGAGTGACTGGCCAGCATAATGAGAGGGACATGGCCTGCCAACTTGGGCAGCTGCTTCTCTAGTGGGACCGAGTGTGTGTGTGCATGTGTGTGTGTGTGTGTGGTGTGTGTGAGCTTGTATTTCTGGATGCTGCTGATGAGAAATACATTGAGAGAAGAAGCAGAAAGAGCACGGGTAGATGTGAGGATACACACACACACACAGACACAGACACACACACACACACACTGACGACCTCATCAGGGTTACCGTGGGAATGCCTGTGGCATTATGTCAGCCTTTGAGGTGATGCCTTTAATCCTGAAACAAATCTGGACTTTGTGTTGTGCGTCTCCGGCTGTGTGTGAGCGAGCGTGCCCGTGCGTGAAGCCCAATCTCACACCCATTACATTACGGCTGGCCGCGCACCAAAGACACCCCACCGCCACTCCCACATGGAAGAGCGGGGCAGGATTAGCGAGCTCCACACCCGCCCTAATCTGGGGACAAAAACCCACAATCGCCTCCCACCGAGACGCGGAGACAGAAAGATTCAATTTGATCTGCCCTCCTCCAGACAACAAGAGTGTCTTTTAAGGTTAAAATTACTACTGCTCACTCTACCATCGGTGCGACGCGGGGGTTCAGCCCTAAACGGTGTCCTTTATGTCCCTCTGATCGATCCCTTTCATCACAGTTCGGAACACTGCGGCAGAGAATGGAGGAAGTTTTTCAGGGGAGTGAAGACATGCTAGCAGCTCTGTGAGGCTGCGCTGAGCTAAACGCCAACGTGGGCACGCACAGTTCACCATCTTGTGTTAGCATGCTAGCTATTTTGCTAATTAGCACTGCAAACTCAGACGAGGTGAGGCTGAGGGTGATGACAGCAGGTTTGAAGAGAATCGATCATAATCCAAAGTCATGAACTTTGTTTTATGACTTGATGCGCTGGAGCAGAGGGGCCTACACTGAAATCTAATTCTGGGTCAGCTACCCGTTCTGGAAAAACCAGCATAGACCAGCAACAAAACACAACATATGCTGGTCTTGCTGGTGACCAGCACATGTTGTGTTTTGTTGCTGGTCTATGCAGGTCAAAAGCAAACACCTACTGTATAGAGTGCTTCAGGAAAGATGTGTTTTTGTAGGCTAACCGATTAGCATCATCCTGGTTCCCTCAAGAAAATGTCTATGAGATTTTGGATCATCGCTGAAAATAAGTTACTTTATATTCTTTGTTCAGCAAGTTAATCTTCACAGATGAACACCACTTTTAGGATTTTTGAAGCGTAAGTGAAAGTAGAAAGTACTAAAAAGAAGTAAAAGCTAAGGTTAGGCTACAAACGAACTACATCACAGTCGCATGACTTCACCGTCACCACTGAGCGCCTCACTGTACTACACTTTACTATAAATCGTAAAATGGAGTAAGAATAGTTTGGAACTAAAGACCGACGATCGAGGACGTGACTCTCCATGTTCGTCGTGATAACGTTTGATGTCCCCTGACAACGTCCGTGTGCTCGTCTCATTTAGCCGCTCGTTAGCAACCGCCGTTTTCAAGACAGCTAAACACTTTTTTAACTGAAACGTTTCGTGTCGTAACGCAAGACGTGAACATATCTTAAGCTTGTGTCAACCTCAGACCTCATTCAAAGGAGGGAACAGGAAGTGCAAAATGTTAACTGATTGCTGGTTTTTAGCATCATGATCAAAAAAAGCCAATTGACGACTAACAACTATTGGGTTCTGAGAAAATGCCCTGCGGATGTTTTTTTCTGTTAGAGGTGGAAATACAAACTTTGCTGTGGAAACTGTCAACACATGTGGTGACACATGATCAAAATCAAAATGTTTGACTGTCTTTGGGAGAAAAAAAAAAATTCACAGCAGTTTCCAAACCCCCGTAAATACAAATCCCAGGTCTCTAACTATTTGTCAGACGTATTGAAGGTGCTAACTCCAAACAAAACTCATGACATCATAATGATATTATGTGTTGAAGTAAACATGTGTGTAACGCTGTGATCCGACCCTCACGCTGAAGTGACTCAAGTGACTGAGACACCGCTCAGCCTGTTGCTAGTCACTGTGCCATCGACGTGACTTTGAAGCTGATATTTTCAGGTGCAAAAGTTACGTCATGTTGCTCTAAACATCCATTTGATTGCTGACAAAAAATGGCAAGAAAAACTCAAAAGTGACAAGTGTTTCTTTCTCCCGATATTCTCAGATAACACAAAAAAAGGAGCAGTTTCACCTCACCTAAAAAAATAAATAAATAATAATTTCATGTCGACCGTCCAGCAGCCTTCAGTCTGGAGCCGAAGTATCGGATAGACGTCGACTGTCATCTGTTCTGCGGTTCTGAGACAGTTCACAGCGAGTTTACCCACCGTTTGCTCGCAGTTATCTTTCCACACAAACAGATGCCTTTCTCTTACTTTCAGGCTCAGCGTGTGATGCATCATCACAAAACACTACCTGCTCGCTGTGTCGTCAGTGTCTCATTATTTGACAGAAGCGGCCCGTTTCATCACCCCGAGCCGAGCCGAGCCGACTCCCCCTCCGTCTCTCCTCCTTCTCTCTGTCTCTTACTCAGAGGCATCTGCCTCATTAACCACCATCAGCATTTTGTTTGCTGTGTGTGATTTGGATGTATTAGGAGTGAGGCAGGGGGTGGTGTGTGTGTGTGTGTGTGTGTGTGTTGTGTGTGGGGTAGTGTAGTGTGGGAGACAGATGTTTGCTGATTCGGCAAGTATGCGCTGCAAACTCAGCCCAATTTAGCCGGCAAAAAACATGATGCCACACAGACGCTCATGGTGACAGCCCACTCTTAATTTTCTCTCCTTTTAATTCAAGCTCTCAGTTCTTCCCTGCGACTCTTTCTTCTTCTTCTCTCTCTGTCCATCCTCTCTTTCTCAGCACAGTGTGATGACACCAGCAGCATTTCAGCTTGGTGTTCTTCTGGACTTGTTTTCCTTGTTACAGCCACCTCTGACTAAGTCTCAGCTCTCAGAGGACACTTTCTTCTTCTGCCAGACTCAGACATCATAAATATGAAAAACGCTCGGGGCCCCACCGGACTCTCCGTCTACATTACAACACAAACTTTACATTAAACACACTGCGATTGCAAAAGTTTGAGTCAAACAAGATTAAAAACCTACGGAGATGGGACGAGTTTCTGGATTTATTGCAATGCAATATGGCAATCATTACAATATTTCCTCAGTGTTTCTATTTTACAATGTACAAACTAGATTTAAAAAAAAAAAAAAAAAGACCATAAATAAAACAAAATGCTCCGTGTAGCTAACTCTCAGCGAAACAAACGAGAGAGACAAACGACCGACACAGATGACGTTCTACTCTACATGCCTAAAATCGACAAAAACAATCATTTGTACAATTCAAAAATAAAAAAAGAACCATAAAAAAAACAAACAAAAAAAAAAAAACAGCAAATCGTACAGTTTGTTAGTGTGAAACAGGTTAAGAGCTCGTAATGATACATTCTGTCCGGCTCGTCTCACGCTCTCTCTCATTCTCATTCTCTCGGTAACGTTGCATATTCAGAATAATCAAAGATAGCTGACGTCTTGACAGGAGACTCCACGCTCAGTCACGCAACGCACACACACACACACACACACACACACACACACACGAGCAAAACGCAAAACACATTTTGTTCAAGTCAAGCCCGAAGCAGCGAAATAAAAAAAAAGAAAAAGTTGAAAGCCATTCTGCTTATGCACAGCCTTAACATGTCAGCCTTCACGAAACAGATAATAAAATAATGTAGAAGTAGAACGGGGTAAGAGGATGAGGCTTCAGTCTGAGCTCGCCGTAGCTTAATGCTATCTGCGGCCGCGTCCGCATCGGGGTTTTTCAGAAAACTCCACAGTATGGAAGTTCACAAAAAGTGCTGCTTTTCTCCTCCCTTCACTCCGTACTTTCACTTCGCTCCGCTCGTCGTATTCCCACCGGTGACAGGGTCCCTCTAAAGTGCATGGATGAGGTAAATGAAAAAAATTCTTCTGGGTTTGTATCCGTCCTCCGGCTCAGACTGGAACCATTGTGTGTTGCATGTGCTGCATTTGAGACAACATTTCTTGCTGCGCACTGGCAATTAGTATGTCCTGGTGTGATGGTGTGATTACTCCAAGTCTGTCCATCTCCCTGTGGGTGCAGACACAAACATGCATGTTCACACACGGAGAAGAACAACATGTATTCAAAGCATGAATCTTGGAGGGTGATTATTCTCTTCATCAGCACCAATTTCAGGAAAAAAACTGGCAGACATTTTCCCTCCGAAGAGACTCTAATCCCCAAGACAAATAGCTATTTGGGGGGCTCAAGGCCACATTTAACCACCGACCTGACAAATAATAGCCAACTGGGTCTACCAGTTGAGCTATAACCATTGTTATCAAGCTGTCTGTGCAGCCGAAGCCCGTTATAGTTTGTGCCTTTGTGCCACAGAGCTCCACTGTCATTCAGAACTATTAAAAAACACTTAAAAGAGCAAAAGCAAGGCAACAAGATAAACCACATCCCCGAGCATGCTCAGCGACACCAAAATGCAGCAGGGACTGCATTCGTTTCATTTAAGTGATACGCCGCTCACGCGTCGGCGTGATTCTTTAATGTGTCTCTCTAACAGATTGCGGAAGACAAAAGAGCTCTGTGACTCCATCAGACGAAACCATTCAGTCGGGTAAACTCGTCGCCGGTTTTTGGGGTCTTGAGAAGAATTTGTACAAAGATGAAACAACGCTAGATTTATCCTGTAATTAAAGGAGCATTTCACTGCCTGACAAAAGAGAAAACCAGCTGAGGTTGCTCACTAAATGGGGCGATTAGAGCAACACCAACATGTTTGTGTAATTACATAGTGCAAGAGCTCTAAGGCACAAACTGACATCTTGTAAGAGTTTCAGTGGGCTTATTGGATCACAGTCTAAATCCTGCTCCTTTCACATGCGGCAATTAGTCAAGTATGCAGAGGTGAGAAGGTAAGCAGACGTGTTTCATTCTCTTGTTCTTCACATGAACCGGTTTGTTTAAAGTCGCTACAGGGAACTTTTATTTTCTGCTGATTCTGGCGCCCCCTGTGGACAAAAGCAGTATAACACCACCGAGATCTTCATCTGGCTAGCACGTGCTTTTGTTGTGGCAGCATTTTTTAATGCCGTTTGACTGAAGTTTTGTGTCATTTGTTTATATATATAGTCATACAGAGGCATTAATATTAAACTGAGGCTGTTTCATAACAAGTTAAAAACGTCTTGCAACACATTTAAGCATATTAAACCCTGGAAACACAGTTTATCTCTCCAAATAATTGTGTTTTTGTGACTGTAACACCACAAAATACAGTCGGTGTTTGGATCTTTTCTCCACCAAACAGCAGACACGATTCTGTTTGTGCAGCTTTTTTTTTTTTGCACTAATAAATGTGATGAGTGAAAGTGACTCTCGCTTTCATCCATTTTTTCACACGTAGGTGCACTTACTGGTGTGTGAGAGCCAGGAGGCTGTCGAGGCTGGTGTATCCCGCCGCCGCCAGAGTGTCTCTGTACCTCTCCAGCCCGATGGACTGCAGCCACACACACACCGACCACTCGGGCACACACACCTCCGGTACGACCGACACGCACACCTCTGACGCCACCCCTGACTCCAGCATGGTGGCTGTGGGTCTGTTGGAAAAAAAAAAAAACACGAGAGACGGTGAGAGGAGGCAGGTTGGTGGTGAAACTGGAGTGTGAAATCATAATTAAAGGGAAACCGCGCAATGGAGGCTTAATAATCTGGCTGGGAGATTGCGCGTGTGGGTGTGAGTACTGTATGAATGCGCGTGTTTGGCTTTATTAAAATGATATTCAAGCATTAGTCTGTGATTTTGAATCACTGCTCCTGTGTTTGCATGTACCTCTCCCCTCCCGTGCGGCGCAGAGTCCCCGGGTTACGAATGAGTTTATCCAGCATGTTGAGTATCTGGCTGAAGGTGGGTCTCTCTGCTCGGTCTCTCTCCCAGCAATCCAACATTAGCTGGTGCAGCACCACGGGACAGTCCATGGGAGCAGGGAGACGGTAGCCCTCTTCGATGGCTTTAATCACCTGAAGGAGGGACAGAGGTGGAGGATTGATTTTACTATCAGGCTAGATCCAAAGACCTGGATCCAGGCAGAAAATGCTGCCTGTGAGAAAGCCGTATCAGTTCTTACAGACCGACGGGGAGTCCCTTGCAATTTGTTCTCCGTGGGGTCATTAACGACTCTGTGGGGTCGTTGGCTGAGAATAAATTGCCAGGGACTCCCCACCAGTCTGTAAGAAGTGAAGAAGCCTTTAAGATGAGAAGTAAAACGTCTTCATAAACCTCAAGCAAGTCCAGCCTCCCTTGTTTAGCACTCAGACGTGTCACTAATAATGAACCAAATAATATAACCCAAGAAAAAATAGACAATTGCACAGCGATATAAGTGTTTGCCCCATTTCCATACAGTACACTAATAGTGTTCTATTATACTTAATGCCACAGTATTTCCTGTCTGCAGCTCGAATAAAATAAATCAATGTCCATTACAGTTCTGTACAGGAAATGATGAAATGCGTGTGCCAGCAGACATCAATCAAGCCGCCGCTTTGAAGCGCCACTGCCAATTAAATTTCACAAAAAAGAAAGAAAAACCTTTTTGCCGAAGATTTATTACTTTTTTGTTGTTTTCCTTCCAGAGCTGTCTCGCCACCATCTGCAATTTATTTCAATTTTTTGCAGCTGTGAGCAGCTCCTCCATTTCCTTTGTGCATTATTCTGTGGGACAATACTGTTCGTCAGGGGCTTTCAAAGCCTGACACTGTGCGCCCCCCCACTCAGGCACAACAGAGCCATAGTGTCAGACAGGAATATTATATTGCAACGTGAAAATAGTTAATATTCATGTTTTTTTTGTAACTGCTGTTATTATTCTTTGTCTCACCTCTGGTTAGGGGAATAATCACAGGCCCAGTTTTGAAACTACAGTATGAGATTGCAGTTTGGGTGTAAAGAGGACGTACGATATCGTGACAGTCGGTCAGTTATAAAATCACTATCGGCTACAACTTAAGACTCATTTTTAGCCTGTACTTGTTAACAGTTTGGTTAATTAGCACCATTAAAACATGCTAACTTAGCTATTAGCAGTGTGCGTTTTCATGTTTTTCACTCTTGGATGCGCTGTAATACTCTGACACCGAAGAAGAAACATTCATTTATTGACGTGTTGGTGAAGTTCTCATGTTAATTCTCAGCGCTGCATCGTAGGCAGCTGGACTTGTTTCAATTTCTTGAAGACGTTTCACCTCTCATCCAAGAGGCTTGCTGGTGAGCTGTGCGTCACAGCCTCTGCTGCAAGATCTGGACAAATCAGTCAATGTTTCTGACATGAAAATTATGAAATAAATTAAATTATGAATTTTAAAGATGCGTCGATTATATCTCGTCGTGAGAATTGGTCAGGTTCGTTACAGCGATTCTAAAAAAAAAGCAGCTCAGCGTGAACCTATTTGCTCCGAAAAAGAAGAGAGATTAAATAAGATGGATAAAGTGTCGGGAGATCGGCGCCTCAGGAAAGTTTTCTCAGTCTGCATCAGAGCTGCAGATGAAATCAATCATGTTTGAAAATATCCATATGCCAGCACGGCTCCTTGACCCACTCAGACTTAACGAGCTTTGATAGCAGAGTGATTGCAAATTTGCTCTGAAATAGGATTTTTGTCTCAGATCTCGAAAACTGTTCAGAACAACTAAAGTGGCCCTTAATTTATATATAGTGCGTGCTTGGCAGAGGGATAACACTAAGCTACGATTTCTTGTCTTTTTTTTTTTAATGAAGTCTAAATATTTACTTCAATAAAACCTCCTCTGAGTGCTGAACAAAGTCTTGGCTTCGTGCCCTTTCTGCAGACGATTTAAATTTACATTTTTTTTGAATGGCGCAGAGGTCAAAGACAGCAGGTCAGGATTCAGAGCGTCACACAGAGGATGGTTTATTTTGCATCCAGAAGTCCTCTCTTAAAAATACCCTGAAGAAGTGTTGCCTTTTACTGTTATCTGTCTGCTCAAATGAGGTCAATTTAAGCTGGAAGCTGAAGTTTAACTTGAATTTCTCACAGCGCACAGATGTTGATGGATTAACAGTTGTTTGACTTGACAAAGAAGCTTGAGCGTAAATATTTTTTGCCATCTTCTCTGTGAGTTATGAAAATATTCCAGTTACTAACGTGGCTAAAATCTGACAGATGGAGAATGAGGAGAAGAAGTTTTATTAGCATGTTAGAGTACAAACAGCACCGCTGGTGCTTCGGGGCGTCGACATGAGTAATCACAGCTTTTAAGCAAATCCCCGCTTTGACTTTATAATACAAACCACTTATTTGGAAAAGAAAGAGAAGGTGAATCTTCAAGTTATTACTCAAACCGTAAACATTCATTAGCTCTTAAAGAGCTGCTTCCTTCTTTGACATGCCGTACCTCCAAAACAAACAGTGATGGAAGACAATTTGGGTCAACTTTGTGTTTACTTTAAGATAATATGGTTTAACGGGAGGTTTACATATAACAGCCCGCGGAGAACTCTGGGCAGAGTCATCCATATTCTGGATCTAAATCATTCATACCTTGAATGCATTACATAATAATAATGAAGGTGATCCAGTATTTTGATTTGACATTTCCTTTAAATATGCAAAGGGTTTCAGAAATGAGCTTTTGTCTCACAGGTGAGATGAAATAGAAGTGACTCACGTCCTGGTTGTTCATGTCCCAGTAGGGTCTCTCTCCGTATGACACCACCTCCCACATGACGATGCCGTAACTCCACACGTCGCTGGCCGTGGTGAACTTCCTGTAGGATATGGCCTCTGGAGCCGTCCATCTGATGGGGATCTTCCCTCCGGGGGAAAGATACGTCCCCGTGGCCTCCTGAAACAGGGGAAGTGAAAGGTGTCTGATTGCTTCATCTGAAGGGAGAAACTGTTTTTGTTTTATTTATTTTTTAAAGTTTTACTCTTTGATTGAAGCCTGTGAAAAGTCTATAAATGTATTTTTCCAACAGGCTGTGGATGTTTAATTAAAGTAATGAGCAATAATGAATTTGGAATCAGGAGAGAAGCAAACAGCAGATTGTGTTTTCACATCATGAGCGAGCGAGCGTGTGTGTACAAACTACTTCTGTGAGTCTTACCCTTGTGGTGTAGGCAGCTTCTGGGTCGTCCTCCAGAACCCGACTCAGGCCAAAGTCGGACACTTTACACACCAGATTGCTGTTGACCAGGATGTTTCGAGCTGCCAGGTCTCTGTGAACGTAGCTCATGTCCGACAGGTACTTCATGCCCGAGGCGACGCCGCGCAGCATGCCGACCAGCTGGATCACTGTGAACTGGCCGTCGTGTTTCTGAAATGTGGAAGAGGAGCAGGTTAAACGTGGCGCAAGAGCATTTTATATGTGATTTTACTGCTAATCAAAACTAGATGTGTGTTTTTTTATATTCTGAATAAGAAAATAAAACACATGTACCCGAAGGAAAGCATCCAGGGATCCGTTCTCCATGTATTCTGTGATGATCATCAACGGCTTACCTGCACAGGTAGAGATATGAGGCTCAATGTGAACATGCAAAGAAACCCAAACACTACGACTGACAGCTTTCAGATTCTGTCCAACAACTCACATCTCGTGACGACGCCCTCCAGCCGGATGATGTTCGGATGGTCGAACTGTCCCATGATGGAGGCCTCGGACAGGAAGTCCCGCCTCTGCTTGTCGGAGTAACCCGCCTTCAGACTCTTGATGGCCACGTAGATCTCCCTCTTTCCCTGAGCGCGCAGCCGACCACTGCACACCTCCCCAAACTCTCCTACACACATCGAGCAAAACAGCAGCGTCAGCGCCAAGTAAGCATGTGTGTGTGGGTAAGTGTGTGTGTGTGTGTGTGTGTGCGTGTGTGTGTGAGAGAGAGAGCATTAATGCCAAGCTTACCCATGCCAATAACTCTCTCAATGTGAATACTGCTAACATCAATCTCCTTGGCGAACTCGTGGATGGCCTGATCAGGGTCTTCGTAGGTGAACGGGTCCACGTAGATTTTGACTCCTGCCAATGGAGCAGGAGGAGGAGGAGGAGGAGGAGGAGAGGCCAGGAAACGAGGGAGGAGAGGAAGGGATGCAGAGGAGGGTGAGAAGTATGAGTTGTGTAACTGCTGCATATGTTATGTAAATGTCTCTGGCAGTATGTGTGTATGATGTGTGCAGGTGGACTGAAGAGAAGAGAACTGAGCATCCATCTGTCTCGCTGCTCTTTTTTGGAACAGTACAGTAAATCTGTGTGTGTTCGTGTGTGTGTGTGTGTGTGTGTGTGTGTGTGTGCAGTACCTGGGTTAAGATGTTTCTCCTCCTCTGAGTCCTGCTTTGTTTTACTGTATTTACTCCTCCTGATGACACAAAAGAAATGATGGACATTTAAGACAGAGACACGGCGGCCTGTCAGCGCGCGTTTCTTTTCACTTCTCGCGTGTTTTTGTCGAGATTTTCTTTCTGCACTTAAGTGAGCAGACAAAAGGGGGTGTGCGCGCGTCACATTGTTTTTAAAATGTGTTTATTTTTCCTCCCAGTAGCGCCGCGCATTCATTGGGGTTTTTCAGGATTTTGCCGCAATGGAAGGCGATGACAATGAGAACAGAGAGGCTGCAGGAAAGACAGAGCGAGCAGATGAAAGCGTTTAAGGGAGAGAGGGAGGAGGGGCGATGCCTCAGGTAGAGAAAGATAAAAGGTGTTTTCCATTAAACAAAGAAACTGTCAAAAACACCTTTGTGT
>OMLP01013617.1:0-12744 GCA_900302685.1 Spondyliosoma cantharus
CAGGCAGGCAATGCAGAGATGACTTCAGTCCAACTGAATAGGTACATGACAAATAAAAGAGGCCCACAATGCAGACGAACATTGCTGACCCTGCACGCAGAGTGTGTAGGACGGGGAGAAGGTGCAGGAAACCCCCTATGACTGTGACAAAAAGGGCTCAGCGCTCCGACCAGACCATCCCAAAATAGTCCCGACATCAAAAAGAGATCTGGCAATAAGTCCTGTGAGAGAGACTTCTGGCTTGGATTATGTATTTTGTTCCATGGAGAGGAATTTATGTGGTCTGCGAGGGCTGGAGCGGTTCAGAGATTTTTTTATTTTTTTTATTTTTTTTACGAAAGTCAGAGAAGTAAAAAAAGAAAACCTCTCTGTACTTTGTGTGACTGTGAATCCTGATCTCATAACACTTCAAGACCTGATTGAGCACTTTTCTCTGTTTTGTTACCTCTGCCAGGAATAGATGAGCGCTGTAATTGAAAGTGTTAGTTGTGTGAAAGCAAGCCAGGTGTCCGGGTTGCAGCTTGAAGCGCAAATTCTGCAAGACTTAACAGATGCAACATTTTCAAGGCTTATTTAAAGTTGAACCTACCAGCGTTTGTGAACAAATGGTCAAACAAGTAAATGTACGAAAGGTGTCACTCACATTGAGGATCCCGTAGAGGATTATCGCCGGACTATACAGTTCTATACAGGAGCTTTTTAGCTTCTTTTAGCTCTTTTAGCTTGCAACTTTACTATTAAGGGTTACTCTCAATGATCTCACGTGCAAATCTCATTACAAAGTAGGGAACTAGGGATGGACGATATGGATTTGTTTCAACCGACACCAATAACATATAATTACCTGCTTCTCATGGCCGAATTCCACATGTTAATATTTTAAAAACAAGTTCGTAACCTGTAGTTTATGAACACCTGAGGGTAAGACAGGCTAAGATGTAGTAAGCAAAGATTGATGATTTCATATTCTATTGCTACAATAAGACTTGTTGCATTAACAATGTAGACTTCCTCCCTCCTCTCAAAACCCTTGTGGAACCTGTGTCGCAAATTGCAATTGTGTTGTCTTCTTCTTCTTCTTCTTCTTCTTTTTTCTTCCTCTTCTCGTTTGTGTTTTTTGACAGTCCGCAAACCAACTTCACAGGTGCATACTGCCACGTACTGCGTCTGAGTCTAGATGAAAGCAATTTGGCTGAATATTATCTGCTCTATGTCTTGGCTATAAATTGCACAGATACCAATAAATTGCAGATAATATACGTTTTTCAATATCGGACCAATAAATGATCCGATCAGTATACTTAAAGGAACCGAAAAGATCATTATTTTCTGAAGGGGGCATCAATAATGCCAATAATCACCATTGCTATGCAGTTCACAACAAATTACACGTCAAGGCTACTATTGTAAGGCTTGATTGTATGACAAGTGTTACTTTAGCCAGCAAGCTAGCTAAACTTGCTGTGGTAGACTTTATCTTTAACAAAATTACTCACTGTCTTAGGACATGCTCATCATCTTAGCAGTCTCCACTCACTCACTGAAGATGCAGATTGTACGCTACAGAGATGGAATCTGGGAATCGTAGTCCGATAGAAAGCAAAGTTATCAGCATGAGGTAAAACATTATTTCCCACGTAGTTCCCACTGAGCAGGACATACACGGGGGGGGGATCAATCCACTACGTGCTACCTGTCCAGCACCAAACGATAGTCAGATAACATGTCCAGCTGGTGAACTTTTAGAGCATTTAGAAGCCAAAGAGCCAAACTTCACAAAACCTGACCAAGTGAATATGATATTATTATATTTCACACAACTCCCAATGAATGCTTGTGTTGCTCCTTGTCTGCTTAACGTGTAAAACAGTTTGCAAACACTTTCCCCATATCAACTTTCTAAGGTGATATGTTAATGTTGTTTACATCGTGTACCGCTGCCCGCAGGAGTCAGAAAATCGATTAATGCAGATTTAAGGAAAAAGATAGCAACCAACAATTAAAACCCAGTGACAAAGTGAGGTGTATCAGCAATCTGGCCTTCCAGTGTTTGTGTGTTTATATGTCCCTGTGAAAGTGTGTATATGCAAGCAGGACCTGGAGTATGTGTGTGTCTGCATGCATATAGGAGTTTGTGTAAGTGAGGTTGCTCTTTACTCGGCTGTGCAACAATCTCCTCTGCCCACACATGGCTTCACTCCTCCACATTCAGACACAGTGATGAGTCACATGCTCCATTCTTACACTTTTGTTCTCACAGTGTCTTATTGGGACATACTGACTCGTATCTCTGTCTCACACTCATACGCAACACAGTGAGGAACTTTCTTTGCGTCTTCCACAGAAGATACACATTGCCAGTAGAATGAGACGTGTTTTAAACGTATTCACAATCAGACGTCCTTCTGAAATGTGTCTTTGTGGCTCGTCTCATTCGGACTTTGAACTTTGCGGAAGTTGATGAACTCCCCAGCAACCTCTTTATGTCAACAGCGCAGTAACCAGGCCTGCGAGTGACATCAGCAAAATTGTCCCAGTGCATTCTCATCAAATGGCTGCCACTCAATAGGTGACCACAGGACAGTGGAACGTAATGAGCCAAGAGGTGATGAGTGGAGACGAGAGGATAAGGGAGGAGAGCTGAGGGGGTTCGGTCTGAAAAGAAAAAGAAAACTTAAAAAAAGAACGGGGGAGGAGTTGAGCAACATGCCGTTCTATTAATGTTATTCTATAAACGGATATCTTCAAATGCAGAATCTGTAGGCAACAGACGAGATCTGGAATCTGAGGTGTTCTGGTTTTTGTTTGTAGTCCAAGTTGTATTGACCAATCACATTTGAGTGGGCTTTGGTTGCATGCAGTTAAACCTCCTGTGCAGAGAGCTAAAGAGATGGAACGCACTGGCCGATATGCAATCTTCAGTTATTATCTGCACTCATAGACAGATGAATTAAGAGTCGCCTCTCAACTCCAACTCCATTCTCGTGTCTCAAGTTGCTAGTCGATCTGTAAATGATGACCGGCACATGAAAGAGGAAGTCCTGGCTAGATACCTCTTAGCCATTTTGTAGATAGGCGGATATTTTATGGCACCAGTGGTGGTATTTACTACTATAGGGACTGCATACAGTTTTTTTTCTGCCCCACTTGTCTTTTAACGAACCTGGTTTCTGTGAGTCTTTGTATTATTGTTAGTTGTGTTATTGAACATGCTAGCTGCGTGGCTCTGGCTGACAATGTCATTCATGTTTCCCAGAGCCTGAATCCTACTGACTTTGGTGACACCCTGAAGTTTCCTCTTGCCCCACTAGTAGGTTGACACTTGTGGTCTTGAGTGAAACTGTTGAATAGATTGTTATGAAATTTAGAACCGACATTGATTTTCCATTTAGGGTGAATTGCAATAACTTTGGTTATCCTTAACTTCCAAAGTCCAATAATTTCGTTTGTGACCAAATACCTGTGAAACTAATGAGATTCCCCATCCGCTACATAACCTATAACCTGCTATATAAACATTAACACGTTAGCTTTGTCTCTGTGAGCATGTAAGCAGCCTTACAGACCTTCTAGCATCACTATAGATTTTCTGATTTCTGTGGGTGTCAAAATCGAGTCCCAGATTCATCCCGATTTCTCCTTTAAATATTATTTTTCAATGAAGAAAGTCTAAACGGACATTTAAAACACAAATTGAGACAATCTATCGTTTGTGGCTTTGGACCCTGAATGCATCGTGACCTCTGTCTCAGGGGTAAAAAGGAGGTAAAAGTCGTGACACAAAAAAAAATAAAACATGTATTGATAAGATAAAAATTGTTTTGATGCATCACTATGAATACAGTATCGATTCATAATCGTATCATAGCTCTCTGAGTCGGAATCAAATCTTGAGGTGGCTAGATTCACGTTGACCAAGTGACATTTTATTGAATATGTATATGAAGGTAACATTCCTTTATACTGCTACTACAATCACTTTAAGCATCACTGTTCATCCCTTGACGTAAAGGTACAGGAAATAACTTCTACAGTACTGAAATCAAAGCATGTTACAGGTTATGAATGTCCTACTGTTCAGCTAGGGGGCAGTGTCTGCATTTATTCATCATGTGTAGGGACTCGTGTACCCTCCCCCTAAAATGGAGCTTCAAAGCAACTAGAGTGGAAACATGATCTGTGATGATGTTAAACTAAGAGTCAGGAAGTAGATAAATGTTGATATTTGTGATACACGTTGTTCAGATTGTATGAAATATTATAATGTGGGCACTGATTTGATGATTTACTCAGTACCTGAGTCATATAGTTGAGCAACAAGATAAGAGGGGCGCTTGCAAATGCGGAGACATAACTTCCATATAAACAGACGGCTCCCACCCCCACATTTTCACCCAGCGCACCACTGAGGGAAACAGACATCTCCCAATGTGCCCATGATTGATCAGTGGATTCTTTTACACAACCAAAGCAGTGCACTTTAGAAGGCTGGGAAGGTATGAGCTAGAAATAAAGACTACAGAGGGAAAAAACAAAGGCACTCACAACTAATGTTTTCAATTATCCAAGTGAAGAAAAAATAAGCTCCTCATTGTCTTTATTTTCTCACAGATATTCAAGAGTGTTACGAGGTGACCTTGCAACTGAACAAAGAACAAACAGTTGTGAAAGAAGACAGCAGGCAGGATGCGTGGGAGGTAATTTTTTTTTCCCTTCTTTACATTATAGATTGGAGAAAATATGCTCAATGTTTATGTTGTATGTTGGGTGCTGTGCTTTGCCTCCTGGCTGCGCAGTAAGGTTACTCAGCAGCCAGCGAGAGGTGTCACTACCTGCGTCCTCTGCACTCCTACATGGATGAAATGCCGTCATGAGTCATGCCGGTGATGACTTCAACCTGGTGACTGAGTGTCAGACGGAAGAAAAAAAAGTTGGAGGCAGGGACACATGGGTGGAGGGTGAAGAGGAAATTAGACAGTGTCAAAAGAGCGC
The DNA here is from genome assembly GCA_900302685.1 of Spondyliosoma cantharus. Lineage (NCBI taxonomy): Eukaryota > Metazoa > Chordata > Actinopteri > Spariformes > Sparidae > Spondyliosoma > Spondyliosoma cantharus. The sequence continues at coordinate 4,993 of OMLP01013617.1, forward strand.
TGATTACCATTTGCTCATCAGTGGGCTGCTCACATGGAGTCAGGCAGTCCTCTCATTATAACAAGTGTTTTCAGTCACATGGTTATGTAGAATATTTTAGCGTAAAACAAACTGAACTGAAGGGAGAAGAGCTGCATTTTGAGTAGATTTAAGCCTTGTGCAGATATTTACCAAGGAGCATCAGAGAGCTCAGCACGTGAAATATCAATTAAGTGGTTAAAGATATGGATAATTTTGTTTGTCGTTCCATGTCACTGATCTTCTAATGGCCTTTGGATGGGTGGGAACCCCTGACTTCACATCACTCGCATGATTTAATATCGCTTCATAACTTTCCTTCGGCGATGCCAAAATGTTAATGAAATTGATCTTTGGCTGACTTCTATAGCCCATTAAGTGAATGATCTTTGGCCTGTTCTTTAGAAGAGATTAGCGAAACACTATAGGTTCTGCTTAATGTGCGTGTGTGTGTGTGTGTGTGTGTACGTGTGAGTGTGTGTTTTGTCTGCAGTCACAGTGACACAACCTTTGTCTCTATGCAGTACGTAGGGGGCACAGATTGATATTAACGGCAAAAAAAAAGACAGAACTGAACAAAATTTGAAAACTGAATTTTTAAAATTGAATTTAAGGCACAACAGGCAGCTTTGATACCTTCGAATGACGAACTGGATCTTTCGCGGAAACATCAGACTCACTTTATCAAATTATGTGTGCCTGACAGAGGCCTCAAACAGCCTATTTCTCCACAACAGGAAATGTAACAGTCCATTCTCTAAACCTAGGTTTGTCTAAAATGTTCTGGTTCATATTCAATATATTTAGAGGCGTGCAAGCTAGCAATAGTTTACTGATATGATATCAGCATTTCCTTACATGTGTACTATAACACCACAAAAATGGGAATTGGCACTTACCTTTAGAGGATTATAGTCTTGGTAGTGTTACTTTCAACTGAGCCTACTAGAAAACGGTTTTAAAGCTTTTCTCAGATTTGAGAGTGTCACAAAAGCTCCTCAGTGAGCAGAAATGTATCTGGAGACATCCAACATGCTGATCAAGGCTCAAAAAAATTGGGTCAAAAGAAGAAGCTAAACATGCCCGCACAAGAAAGAAAATAAATAACAACAGGAGCAGAATGTGTTTTTATTTAAAGATTTTTTTTGGCGTCTGCTCTTGTAATTCACAATTTATGGTAGGGATGCAGAAACATGGGAGAAAGAAAGACTCCGGTCCACTGCAGGTGCATGGTTCACATCTATGACCAGGGAACCACCAAGACACTGATTGTATGTAAGCTTATGAGGAAATTACCCTACTTCTCACTTGATTTTCTCAGTTCGTTTTGTACATTTTGGTCTCTTAAAGACTGAAATAGACGTTTAAGCAGGATATGCTTTCCTACATGGCTAACACAATGTGTCCTCTGGATGTCCTCTCCAGCTCCGCCGATTTTGTCCAAATAGGGTCACTCCAAAATACCAAGATGCCAAAGTCTGTAACGCCAAACTCAAAGCTTCAAAACAGTAGTCCACAAACCGATGGGTGATGTCCTGGTGAGTTTACACTGTCACCTTTCTGATCCACCGGTCATATTTGAGCAGGGCTGACAAATGAAACAGGTGGCTGTGGATTTGACAAAGCCACCCTGCAAGTGTGGCTGTTGGGTTCGACACCAGAACTATCAATAAGTGAACATAAATGCTGTAAAAGCACATGTCTTAAGTGAGGTATAGTGCAAACCCCTTTATCTACTTTTTAGCTCTGTAGTATAAAGGTGATAGTGAAATTACAAATTTCAATCCTCACACGAGATAAAAGATTTAATCTAACATTATTTCTTCACGCTTAACAGCCCCTCCTCCCAGTCAATCACTTAATGGCAATATGTTTTTGAAATTCATGTGCTAAGTCTGAACTGGATTATGTAGGGTCAGCTGAACACAGGAACTGAAGTAAACTTGTCATTTACTGGACTGTATTAAATGAAAGCTTTAGTGCAGAGGACAGTGTTGTCCAGTTTGTGACGGATCCTAAACCTTCAATGAGTGACAGGCAGAGTTCATGTGCATTTGTGACGCTGTGTAAAAGACGTAACGCAGGACTTACTGACAATCTATTTTCTGACAATGCAAGGTTTGAAGAATAATAAATATTGTATCTGAAGAACCACAGACCTGTCAGATCCTTCATGAGCAGTTGATTTGATATAAACTGGACATTATTTAACACTATTGATTATGTAAAAGTCGACCTTTGTAGATGATTTAAATTGAATACTGTTATCCTACGATGTGTCTACTACTCCAATATTGTTAATATATTTTTATACAGTAGTCAGTGTTAAGAGACTGTGCTACACTGTGACAGAAGCTGATTTCCACATTACTTTCAGCTATTTATTTATGACTTTAGTTGAATACTTCAATCAGGTACTCATCACTTTTAGCTACCTGTTGAGACTCGTCTGGTTACTTGCTACGTAGGTTTTATGAGCTTTCAGTCACAACAGTGAACAGATGTTACAACTGACTTGACATGCAACATTTCCACTTACTATTGCAAAAGTTACCCCTGTTAGGCATTCACTTAAATAAGTGAATTAAGCAGCCTTCACATTTAAAAATAAATCCTTTTCTGTTGCTGGCAATAGTAAATATATGAAAAAGTTTGACCCTCATAGGTTCACACGTACATTTCTCAAAGTGAAGCTCTATTTTTATTAGACAATTCAGGATCAGACAATAAAATGCAATTGTAGCCCCCTCCATGCTACACATAATAAGAAAGGCAATAAGTTAGAACAGAGTTTATACATACATATACATGTACTCGGATGCAATATGAAAAGTTATATTGAAAATAGAAAACTTTGTGGGCGATAGCTGAGACTGAGGGTAGCGCAAACAGTAGTGCTGTGGAAACAGCCAGAAAGAAAGTTCCACTTTACACGTGAGTCTGTTATTTATGATTAAAGATGGGGAACACGTGTCTGTATTTTTTAGCCAAACATCACAACAAACTCCACAGATATCTGATTGAAAAGACGATTTTAGCAGATATTACCATGCTGAAAATGTTCAATAGCTCTGATGTAAACACATCAGTACAATGATGCAGGTTATTTACTCATTAGAAAGCTTTTACTTTGTTGCCTTGTGATCTAACATATCAATATGAATGAAGCAAGTGTTTTTAACCCAACTATATGATATAACATAGAGGATATTTAATTAGAAATCTCTTTATATTTGGAATAATTTGCTTGTTAATATGTCAGACAAAATGGGCTGTGTACTAAAATCAAATGAGTGCAACTTCTGTCATGATATCATTTTGTTATATAAACTTATTAAAACAGAAATACCAACACATTCAGACTGCGTGTTCGACTGTCTTGGTACCGACAAGTCAAAAACAGTCACGGTGACTGGTCCATGACGAGCTGATCCCAGAGAAGTGCGGGAGAACTGAACTAATTAGCACCTTTTATGTAATGATTGGCCGATGTTTGTTAGGCGGATGTAGAGTCAAATCTGTCAGCTCAGTCAGGCCTTCTCTCTTTAATAAGATAAACTGGTCATATATGTTAGATAACACACAGCGGAAGATCACAGGCAGCAGATGTCAGTCAACACAGTGTGACATGTTCCCTCTTCCTGTGCACTTTCCTTGTTGCCGAAACACACAATGTCATTTTCAGCGCCATGTTTTTCTCTCACTCCCATAGTAGAGGATCGAAACCACAAACTCTGACAGCGGCTTGAACTTGAACTACTCTGCCGACCTAAAGCTCCTCTCCGTGTATTCTGTGATCCACCCTGTCTAGCCTCTAATTCATTGCAGCAGGGCTCCTGATTTTCTCCTCCATGCTTCCTTCTCTGGATCCCAGCTGCTTGTGGGGCCCGGGCACAGTCCTGGAGAGAGGGAAAGGGAAGTTTGAGGGAGAAAGAAAAGAGGGATGCTTAATGGAAACCCAGTGAGGTGCTCATCAGTATTCTAGCCATGCTGTCACCTGAGTGGAGGATGGGAGGGAAACTAAATGAGTCTGCAAATTCCCTGATTTGGTGCAGAGTAGCAGGTGAGAGCGGAGAATAGCTCCTTTGGAGAGGAAATGAAAGAAGCCATGAGAGAAGATGCTGTTTTTATTAGTGTAATTGATTTCATAATTAGGAGGTAATTAGTGATTTGGTTACAGGAACCTTTTGATGTGTTTTGTTTGATTTTCATTATCAATCGAAGCCGCAATATGGCGAAGTGCAATCTCCAACAAATGTCGTGATTTTAATACTTTTTCTTCCAATGATGATGGAAATTGTGATGCATAAATGATAATTCCTTTTAAATGTGGAATAAATAAATAATCGCAATATGATTTTTTCACCATGTCATGCAGCTCTAATAATTGCGGAATAACTAAGAAACGACCAACAGAAAACGAAACATTTCATACAATCTGAATATTGCATGACTTGAAATTACTTATTGATGGACACATAGCAAGTACTGTATGTCTGCACTATGTTGCATATGTGAGTGTTTAAGTGTATGTGCACAGTGCAAAGGGCATACGCTTCGCTGCCTCTATCAGACGAGGCAGGCTGCTGAAGGGGGGGGGTGCAGCTCTGGCAACATCAGCTGACCTGCCTGTCAGCGCTGCCATGTGGGAATAGAGCCGTCACAGAGAAACTCACTTAGCATCGCTGAAATATGACATAGTATACTTGATCTATAGCAGCGCAAAAATGAAGAAAATGTTTGCGTAAACTTGATATTGATGTGAAATTGAAGGTCTGTTTTTGCTCTCCTCCCGTTGGTTGCCTGCATGCTCAGGGCTTTGTGTGTATTTATATAAACACGTTTCAGCTCGAGCTCAAGAGCTGCTTTCATTTTGATTTGGAGGTACAGGATCAGCTAAGAGAGAAGGCACCGTTTGTTTGGAAAATCATTGGCGCCTGTTCAGTGGTAACTTTTAAAAAAAAAAAAAGTTTGCAGCAGTGATGGCCTGCTCTAAAGGCTGCCCTCTGCTGTCAGTTAAGGGTGTGTGTGGTCTGAACTGTAGGGATGGTCCCAGTGAACTTCAGGTACTGTAGCCTTTGTGGTGATTGGTTACGGGTTTCTGCTGCTTTTGTTTAAATTGGCTGAGTTTCGTTCGTCATAAAGTACGAGATATTATCCACCCAGCCGAGTTCTGTGCTGCTCTGGCACGTGACTGTTTCCACAACAAATAGCACTGTGTTTTGTCTTGCTCTTACATTTTTTAGATTTTGCAATTGTACCCTCCTTTTTCTGTTCTTTAGTGCTGAACAGTGCTGTTACTTAGCAACACTAAGACAACATTAAAGGAGTAGCTTACTCGCTTCCTTGCAGACAGTTGGATCAGAGGATACACCACTCTCTGTTTTTTCTGTGTGCTAAAACATGAAGCCAGAGCCAGCAGCCAGTTAGTTTAGCTTTGCTTTGCTGGAAATAGGGGGAAACAGCTAGCCTGTGGAGCTGCTCATTGACTTCCCAGAGTCTTAGTAAGGCTAAAATAAAGAGGTCATTCCAGTATGTAATCACAATTTTTTTGATTTGTTTTCTTATGTCTTTAATCAGGGAGCTTTAGAGGCACTGGTAGGCAGATTTTCATAGCTTTTAGACAGAGCCAGGCTGGGTGTGTGCTCCTGCTAACAGTCTCCATACTAAGCTAAGCTTTCCATCTGTTGGGTTTAGTTTCATGTTAAGCATGCAGGCTAGTCCAGTTTGTGTCTATCAGGTAGTATTATTTTGTTCGAGCCACAGAGCTAAACATCTGATTTTACTCATCACTTAACACTTACCACTGAAATGAAGGTGTTTACAGAATCATTTACAGCCATCAAAAAATTCTGTTTGCTGCACGATGCATATATTTAATATTTATAATATATTATAATATTTTTCTAACCCATTACTCAAGGTGAGACTGTCCCCCTACAGATGTTACGAGTGGTGTCACTTTTCATATCAAACTCTCCGCAAGGAAGCAAGTGAATGTATTTCCCCAAATTAATGTTGAACTGTTCTTTTAGAACTTTGTGTGTGTGTGTGTGTGTGTGTCTTGATCATTGCCGGTAGATTGTTTTTTCTTTCTCTGATTTTATTCACTCTTGTCCAACAGGACCAGGAGGAAGAGGAGGAGGAGGGCGTGTCTCGGGTACGAGTGACCAGCAGGAGGAGCCCTCACAAAGTGGAGCGAGTTTCTGGCTTGGTGGCTCGTTCCCATGTCGACATGCCAAAGGTGAGTAAAGCAAAGCAAAGAGGGAGTTTCCAAGGGTCCTCCTGACCACACTTTTCCTCTATGCTGCTAATAGAACCCGATGGAAAGCGAGGACCAGCAGGTGATTAGCTTAGCTTAGCATTAAGACTAGAATCAAAGGGGAAGCAGTCCAAAGGTAAGAAAATCAAGACTACCATCATCTCTTTTTAATAATCTTATAATCTGTAATACTAAATAAATCTAATAATCAGTTTTTTTAATGGGCTGATGTGGTCTTTGCACTGAAGAGTGCCCAGGCCCCACTTTTTTTTGCACCTCTCCATCACCTTTTTTGTTGCTCATGTGTATATTAGCATTAAAACATTGCAGATCTTGGTTTAATCTGTACAAATTACAAGTGTTAAAACTGCAATGTGTGGGTTATGAGGCACTATGTGCTATAACACCAGATGCATTGTGTTTATAAGTGAGTAGAGATGCACAATGTATATCGGGGCATTACGTTTCCTTCAGAGATGGCTTGCGATCTGCCAATAAACGGATAGAAGAAGACGACTTCAAACGGCTGCACCTGGGTTTTTTACAGTTTCAGTGGAAAACAACACAATTATAATTAGTTTGTTCTGCTAGGGTTCAGAGAAAAGTCTGTTTTAACACAACAGATCTTGTTAGAGCTACGGAATATTAAACCATCCATCTTTACTCTCAGTAAAGTGTCTTACCCTCAGGTGTACACATACTGCAGGCTATGAACTTCTTTTTTAAAAGACAAAAATGTGAAATTATCAATTATCTTATGCATATCAGCCATGAGAACAAACATTTCTATTATGTATCCCTATAAGTAGGCTTAAGAGGTGCTGGTAGTCAGACTGTGACTGCTGCAGATTGTGCAAGCTGTCTCACTATTCCCAATCTGTATATGCTAAACTATGTTAACCTGCCTGCTGAATCTAGCAATATATTAAGCGCAGAGACATAAAGTGCTATCGATCATCTCATCTAACTCATGCCAGGGCAGCGAATGAGTGTATTATCCGAAAACAGTTTTTTGCAAGCGTTGCGGTCAACCTGCTGCTTACATGTCCTTGTATTTCATGACAGATATGTGTTTCTCGTAGGCTAGCCATGTTCCTCTGCGTTGTAAAAAGCCCTTGTGGTTACATGCCTTCCCCATTACAACACGGCCAGTGGCACATGGCAGCACAGTGTCCGCAGGCGTTGGCTTTTCAGCTGAGCCCAGAACTAGTGCAATGGGTGGGTGAGTGGAGGCGTTGAGGATAAAGGGGGCTTGGAAGGGGTAAAAGAGAGGGAGACGCTTGCTGTAAGCACATGGATTCAGTGCGCTCGTATGATAACGTCCGCATTAGAATACAGTGACAGTACAGGTTGACTCTGGTGGGGATAATATGGTGTGTGTGTGTGTGTGTGTGTGTGTGTGTGTGTGTGTGTGTGTGTGTGTGTGTGTGTGTGTGTGTGTGTGACTCCCTCTATCACATGAAGGAGGAAGG
>OMLP01013618.1:9644-20729 GCA_900302685.1 Spondyliosoma cantharus
AAAAAAAAAAAAAGGAGGTAGCTTCACAATTAATGCAAAAGCTCTCTGCCTCTCCGTAAAAAGTCAATATTCCCCTCGGTGCTGCACTGTACAAATGGCGGGGGTATCTGCATATCAAAGTGAACGTTACCATGGAGGCAGAGAGAAGAAGAAGCTGCAACTGTACATGTGCATGCGGTTTGTTCTATGCTGAGTTATTGTTTTTGGTTGTTGTCTTTTTTTTTTCTCCAAACATATTTTCCAACTAAAACTACAAGGGACAGGATCGAGTCACGCTGAGGTCGGAAAAACTCGCGCCCTGGGAATCGCCCAAGCATGGAACAATAACCACAGGATCAGTGGCAGGCCCCTCTGTGGACCACGGTTCAACTTGCCTGTTTGGTATACTCGCATCCTGCAACACAACATCTGTCTTATCATCTACATCTGAAGCATAATTTGTGAATAAAACCCTAAAAAAAAACTCTATGCATGACCAAATATCAGTGTAGCACATCACACCCCAATAAAACTGCAGCTGCTGTTTTTACCTTTAAGATAAGGGAGCCATATCACCCAACCGCCAGTCTTTATGCTAAGCAAAGCATGACGGTTTTGGTCAAAAAGCGGATAAATGCTTGCTGCTATGGTACAAACCAAGGGTGTGCCACAATGTATGGCCGGGAACTCAATACCAATGCTCTACCGCCTGATCACCACTGCACAGATTCTTGCTCTAAATGACGTCACCGACACAAGACGGCAGCGCCTGTATCCAGTATATTTTGGCTTTGTCTTCGTACAGTGTGAAGAAGTGGAGACGTGTCTTCCTTCTTTTAATGTGTCGATGTTTGGGACAAGGAGAAGCGAGGTTCATTGGAAAAGTTTTCTGGGAAACAAGTGCATTTTCTAGTGCTAATACACCTGAGGCTTTTGCTCATTTAAGTCATTACTTAAATTTGTTTGCAAACCTAATTCCAGTGTGCAATTATTCATTAGACAATGACGTATTGAGAACAGTGGGGCAGCGCCAATATCTTGGCTTGTACTTAAAATAGCACACACAGTATGCCTACTGCAAACTGATACTGTATTGTGTTCTGCGGGCGAAACACAGAGACAGAACAATCACCCTACACTGGCACAAATACAGTATACTGGCCCCATATATAGTTTCCCCACACAGAGAGTAACACTTGCACTGTCACTAAAATCAATACTCTCGGCACTGCAATTTAGCTGCCGTCCATCCACAGCAGTTGTCCAATCAAATGCTCCAATAATCCTTCAAGGTAAGGCACTGTGAGAAAAGCCATGACATAACAGCCGATCACCACCAAGTCATCAGGGAACCTGGCTTGTGTTCGCCTTCGTCCCTTCTCTGAACACCGGCCAGATCTTTACAGTTTTTGTTGCTACTAAACACTTACAAAGTTCCAAAGTGCATTGTAACACCGCAACCCTGTCAGTTACTTAAGGGCAATCATGTCAAGTGCTGCCAACTCTGAATTGGTTCTTAAGGGACATCATGAGTTGAGTGCTGGAGCCCGATGAGATTTTCCACTGAAACCCAGAGTGTTAGCTGCTAGCAATAAGCTGTGAAAAAGCACTCCTTTCGAGTGCCATGGGGACGCTGTTCCATTACATTATGTAGTAGCCTCAAACAACAAACAGCGAACAGGGAACAGGGAAAATTTGCAGCAATAGGTGATGAAGACAATTAAGACACTGCTTTTCTAGGATTAGAAACCACTCGAATTTTGGCGTAGACCATAACAGCGCATCCCAGAAATGCTAAGCACAGCTGTATTGCTCCCAGACTTCCCCATTTCCCCTCAGCAGTGGAATTATATGGGGTTTCCAAACTCATGCATACTGCATGAGTGCTAATTTCTCCTTTTTTCTTCTTGAATATTACAAAAGAAACAATGGAGCCTCACGGGGAATACCATGGCATACTTTCTGTTTGCTGTGAGGAAGAGGCTAGGTGGCACTCGCTGTCATAGAGTGACACGATGGCCTCCAATGTAGGCCACTGAAGTCAGAGGTCACTCTCCATCTGCTTGTCCTGACAAGCAACAGCAGGTACAGAGCATCCTTATCAAGGGAGCAAGGACAGACTCTTCAGAAGGGAATACAAGTGTCTGACAAGAAATTGCTGTACTGCATCTCACATTGTTAAGCAAAGGAGCTAGATCTAAACAGGATCTCTAACAAAACACTTACTTCAGTGAAAAACGCATGAAATACAGAGTCTGTTTCATAAAAAGTTTCATGGAAGACTTAAAATCTAAAGCAGTTAATGGGAATGAAATGGCAAACACTATTCCAGCGTTATTTCCCCAACAGTCCTTCCACCTCAAATACTCAGCAACTATCTCCTTGTTTCACTAGGCATCAGTGTTACAGCTCGGTGTGGCCATTTCAATTCAACAAACTTAACCAACATGAGCAGAGCAGGTCCTGACCTCCCTGGGGCCCTAAGCACAATTCTGATAGGGGGTGCCCTCCTACCTGAGAGCCATGCAAACCTTTGCCATTGCCACACGGTCACAGCTGACATACCAGTGCTCCCGCTACATCGTCCCTCCTTTAAAACAGTCTGGTTCTTCTGACAGGAAAAGTAGACCCATACAGAAGAGAATGAGGCAATACTTATTGAATAGTTGTAACCAGTGGTGGAATGTAACTCACTTCATTTACACCGAGCATCTTTCATTTTTTATGGGTTCAGAGACTTTTTAAGCTAAATAATCTATTTCAAAGTTCTCTTGGATTAGTTGTCACAAAGCTAAAACGTGACGTGAAGTTGGCTTTGTTTTTATTACAGGACAGCCAAATGATGAACACATGACGATCTTATAGAATATGATGCCAGCTCAACAGTATATCAAGGAGTTAAAATGAGCTCAGCCTCAAAATATCTGCAGCAGTAAAATGACATATTAATGCAGCAGTAATATTATTCTAACAACATTGGATATAAAAACACAGGGACAGGGAACAGTTACTGTAGAATGACTACTTTGGGACTTTTTGTTGCTGATAATAACTTGACTTAAATAAGGCTTTAAATGTAGGACTTCACAGTGTGGTAACAGTACTTTTACTGAAGTAAATGATATGAATATTTCTTCTAACTAATCCTTGACTGAGAGACTAAAAACTCGTCTCTTGTTTTAATATTGTGTGTGGTAGTGGTATGTGGTATGGTAGACATATTATTGGATCCCCTTCGAATTGTGCCATGAATCATGGTTCATGGCACAATTCCAGCAATTCAGCGTGTCTTTGGCTCTCTATGGGGGCAACATTCTGGACATAAACATTAGGAAAACTTTATTGGCAAAGTGTACGCGAAGACTGACCTAAAAAGATACTACTGGTGTGGCAATGCAGGACAGACTCAACATCTTGTTGTTTAACCTGAAATAGAAAAGAACAACTACAGGAAAATATGTAGTCACAATTTTCCTGATCGAAAATGAAAAATGCTTTTCTTTTTTTTTTTTTTTTTTTTAATAACAGATATTGTGACTTGTTGAACATGAACAATAATACCGGCACTGTTAGTGTCCCTGTAAGCCATGACTGTGTGACAGTGAGCCAGCATGCACAATATCAGGATCCTGAAACTGAAGCAGCCAAATGGAACTCAGCGGTCATTCTTTTTATTATCTAGACTTGAGTTATTTTCTACAAATTAAACTCCAGGCCAGCATTTGAGGTCAATTAAGTAGGCTATTTACTAAGATTTACTGATGAGTATTTACTAAGATTAATAACAATACAAACTTGTGTCATTTTTGCATGAAGTCAATCTGATCAAATAATGCCTTCGCTTGCTTTTGGCACATCATTCTAGAGATTGTTCCTTTCTTTCAACGTCTCAGTCAGAAAAGGTGAAAATCTCAGTAGACTTGCAAAATAAAACTGAAAAAAAGACACGTTTAAATCAAATAAACGTATTACTTTGCATTATAAACACCATTACATAAAGCCAAACGTAATAATAAGCATCAAATCAGTTTAAATAAACTGTTCTAGGGATCAGCCATTAAAATGTGTTGTGATAACTGACATAGAAGCTGTCAAACTGCTTCACAGGGCAAAACACAGACTGAATTATGAGCTTCTAAGACAACCAACCTTCAGAAAATGATATAATGAACTTAAAACGTACCAGAGCAATTCCAACAACTGTTTTCGTTCACTTGACAACTCAACAACTAACGAGTTAGCTTGTTAGCTACCTGTCTGAAATTAAACAATCACCTGAATCATTTATGAAGAAAGAGACTCACCATTTTTCTTGGTGTTTTTGAACAAAAAGCCAAAAAGAAACAATTAACACTCATCAAAATTTTAAACGGTGATGTTTCATCAACAAAACCATCTCTCACCTGGCCTAGCTGTATAGACACCAGCAGGCAGTATAAGTATGGTCAGTCAAGAGAGTTTCTTTTGCTGTTCACTAAATTTTTAATTGGCTGCAGCTGAGTACATCTGAGGTGCTGTTAAAGCTGGTGAAATTAACAGGTGTCACTTAAAACTACCCTCCTACAGCTCATCAAAACATGAGTTATGCAGCCTATGTAGAAAAAAATGTAATATGCGTACTATCAATTAATTCAAGTAATCATATTCCTCTCTGTCTCTTTTAATCCCACAGCAGGCATCTGATATCGAGAAAGACAAACTGGCAATCTTGATTTGTGACAGCTGGCCACAAAGATGTTATGAACATGTAAATAAATAGGAGATACAAAATTCACTTTGAATGCTCAAGACTGAGAAAGGTAGCATTAACTCATTTGTGGTTAATTGCAATTAACATAATTTCGCCAAAGCTTACAATAAATTACTCTACAACATTTTTTATGGCCGTGTGTAATAAAGAAATGTCAGTGCCAGAAATCATTTGGACTCACTAGAATCTATGCCCAAGTAAACCCTCTGAAAATATCATGAATAGAATAAAACAGCATGCTTTCAGTATCTTTGGCAAACACCTTCTTGTATTTATTGTTTAAGAGAATATTAATGTGTGCTTTAATCCCCTTTGGTTGTAAAGAATCGTATTGGAAGTCAAATCTCCATATTTATGAGCAGCAGCCGCTGCAGTTTCATCACAGCCGGGCGTGGAGCGCTGGAGATCCCACCTTCAATCTCTGCAGCTGGTCGACATTTCCCCGCACCCAGTGGCCTTTCACCGGCACTTGGTATTCAACGGGTGTCTGTAACTCTCCAAGTGGTCAATAAAGTTTGATTCATGAGGCCTGGGGCCGTAACTACACACTGCTGCTTTAATTCGAGGAGATGTAAATGATGGCCATAGATCCAGCCTGATTTCCTCGGGGAGAGCAGGAGGGTTGGTGGGGAGCATGCGTCGTAAATTATCACCTCAATAGGTCAGAGGTGAAACATAAAGAACGCCCCGCCATCACATTAAAATACTATAATGCCCTAATGGCGTTCCTTCAACATAAACCTCATTTTATCAGCCTCGGTGAGAATCACAGCCTATCAAAACACATCTGATGTGGTCGCTAAAAGTAATTTGCCACAGGTATACATCACATCACTTTTAATCGACAAAATATTTCATGACATTTATTAGAATTTGTTCATCTCCTCTGTTAATGTGAAGGCAGCACAGCAGCAGTACAGTACAGCTTGGTTCATACAACACAAAATAACAAAAATAGCAACACAACCTTAAGTAGTGTGTTGCTTAAACATTTCCACCATTTGTACAATACAGAGGAAAAGAATATCATCATATACATATCTGCATAGTAGCACTGAGCCGGTGTCCACTGTGTGGTGATGAGTGGGGAGAAAGAGAGTAATGGAAATATCCTCAGCAATTAGGACATTTCTAATAGCCTTACCATACTTCACTTGGTACCCCAATGGGCCATTAATTATACTGATGAATCCAATAAATGCAAAAGAGTTCCACTGCTGCACATGATAGCATTTACACAACGAAAATGACCATGAAAAACCACAGAGGACTCAGGCTCAGTCCCATTATCGCAATGCCGTTTATCTGATGAAGAAAAAAAAGCATGGACACTTGACAACTTCATGCTATCCATCAAGTCATCAAATAAAGGAGAACACTGCTTCATTAGCCTACCTGGCCAGTTGTGGTGCTTCATAGGCTAATATTAGAAACCTGTGCTCCTACCCTGCCAGTCTGCACTGATATTAGAGGAGCGGTACTGAGCGCAGCAACTTCACTGTAGAATCTTTAGTTCAAATTTAGGAGTCAGATGCCATCAAAGGGGAGAAAACACTGAATTGTGTAAAAATGTGGGACCGTCATGCACAAATCAGCAATAACAAGGTAAGTGAGCTAGATAGTTAGTTAGTTAGTTAGTTAGTTAGTTCGTTAGAGTTAGCCACCGAGGCATCAGCCAACTAGCAGCAATTGTTTGCTGCTAGTTATAAAGAAAAGGACCTGTTTGAAGTGTCCCTCTGAAACATGTAGCTATAACACTTCTCCCTACCCCTAGGCGTGCACGTGGAAAACGGAAGAAGAAAAACTACAAGAGGAAGCAAGTTTTATTTTGTTTCTAAACTATACCATTTAATATTCCGCACATGCAATATTCATCAAAACTTAACATATTTAAGAACCGGGTTGCAGCAAAATGTACAAAAAAGAGAATATAGAATATTAAAAGTACACCTACATTTCTACACAAAGCTTTATTAAACACTAATGACTACACTGCCCTGTATTTACAGCACAGCATAGTAAAGGGAAACATATGGACGAACAAAGAAGCCAGATGCTACAGCAAATATTAATGATGTGCAAAATGTGCATTGTCGTATTAACATAAACAAGCCTGCAATGGCCATATGTGTGTACAGACAGTGTGTAGGTGTGCATGCAGTTTTAATGCAGGATAAATGTACGGTGGTTGTCGACTACATTACCAACCACTGTGAATCCTTCCCAGGCTCCGGACAGTTTGGCTCCAAATGAGAGTAGTGTGTTTACATTTCAGTTTGCTGCCTCAGCCAGAGTGAGATAGCGAGGCTGCTGCGCTGGTTGGTCAACAGAATGCTTCTTCCTGTGATATTACTTTCAGGAGACGTATAAAGGCAGAGGAAGGCCATTAAGTACAAAGGAGGAAGCAATTACTAGCCATAAAGATCAGAACCATTGCAGTGTGTACTACGTGTACCGCAACATGCATGATTAAGTTCAAATACTTTATTATTCACAATTAAAGATTCAAGATCAATTCATAGATCGATGCTGTACAAAAATAAAATTATACAAATGGATGATTAAATCCAAGAATCTCTCACTGTCGGTATGTATGTTATTTGCTTATCTCAAGAATCGTTTACCCAGGTCAACATGGGTTTCTGAGGACCCAAGGAAGTGCAGCGCTGAGTTTGGTGCAATTAGGACATGTAACACGTTAAACAGCAAACAACACTGTGCAGCAGCAGGACCGTTGCTTCTGCGCTCTGGCTTCATAGCTTCACAGAATGAAGCTGGAATCACATGGGATGCCTCTCTCATGATCTCATGGGGAAGCAGACGTAAACAAAATGGAGATTAATGTGGTGCAACAACTTGCTGTAGTAAGCGAGAAAACAGAACAAAAGCAGAAGGTTCAACGAGTCTGGACGAGTGGGGAGACGCAGTCAAGATGGTGTTTCTATTGTTCAGCGAGCACTGGAGGTGAGATTTTAAGTTTCCTTATTATGCTAGCCACAATATTTACTGTCGCTTGGCAGCATCATCAGCTGCTCAGGGATGCATGTCTCACTGGTTATTGTGGAAACAAAGAACTGTTATTAATCATTTTTCAAAATCATAAATACGTTTGACATTATCGGGGTGGCCCTGACGAGTCTGTGGGCAGTTCAGAAGGCTTAAAACGGGATCTAAAAGGCATTACGATTATCAAAATCTGTGCTGAACAGCATTATTTATAAATAAATGGTAATAAAGTGAACAGACTGTGGCTGGGGTGGGTGATGTTTTTTAGTATCCTAGATTCTATGCGGACACCTCATTTTTTTCCAATATCATTGATGCTCTGTAGAGGGGTACCAAATCAAATAAATTGTATTGATATAGCCCAAAATCACAATCACATTGCCTCAGCTGGCTTTACAATCTGTACGATGAACGACATCCTCTGTCCTTAGACCCTCGATTCGAGTAAGGAAAAACTTACTAATGTTATACAAGTTCTACACACTTTCAAACCTCCTCCAGATGTTCTCTCATGCTCATTGCGCTTTAATGGTGCAGCTCAAAGAAGCCTTAAGTCACACCAATCCCTGCAGAACCAATTTGGCAAATAAAATGCAAAAAAAGCCTACGGCTGCAGCAGTCTCTGAGTATGAGGACTGGCACAGGTAAACATCCACACAGCCGAATGTCAGAAGCACCTTTGATTGCTCACCAGCCTCATATCCCTGTTTATAGCGAGGTGTACAGAGAATTCAGAGTGATAAAGAGAGAAGATGTAGTGAGTCATGCAGGTGAGAAAGCCAAGGAAGCTAAACTGCTAGAGTGTTAAAAAAAAAATAAGTGATGGCAGCAGGCGACTGACAAAAAAGGCTGGAAATGCATCATAAAAGGAAAACGGCGGTACGCTGATGCAGTTAAAATATATGAGCAAAGGTATAAAAGCAATGCACGACCAAAATCCTGATTTCTCCCTGATTTTGCTCACCACAATTTATTGTGACGTTCTGCAGGTATATTTAAGCAATATGTATGCTGGTATAAAAACAACGATCCACACGAATGAGACTCTGGCTTTTTCTGTTGTCACGGTAACTGCCTAGAGAGGGCGGCAGCATCGTTGTGTGTGTGTCTGCAGGTATCCTGGCTCTCTTTAACAGGGTAATCACTATTGTGAAGGTGAAGACTGACACGAGAAGCAGCAGCTCATTAGCTTGAGGAATGCATGTTGCAGTGTCAATTTTGCGCTGTTTGTTTTGTTCCACACACTTGCGTGAGCCTGACATTTCGCTGGCACCTCGCTGTTTATTGTTTCCAGAGATGACACACCGTTTGGCATGACAGCAAAATGATATTAGGACCCTCACAGCTAAAACAGCACCTGCCGCGCGCCCCAGCTCGCACTGGCAGCCAGACTCCTCAATTTAACAAAACATAATGTTAAACCATTAAAACAAACAAATGTAACGACAATAAAAGGGAAGCTATCAGGACACTTGCAGCTGCAGGGAACCTGGTAATCACCACTGGATTACAGAAATGCAAAGCCTATAGCGAGGGAGAAAACTCATAATAAATCTAAAACCAGCAAATGGTAGATGTTTAGACTTAATTATCTTTTACATTAGTTTATGGTTTGACTGCCTTATTAAAGTGGCAGAATTAAGCATTAATCCAAATCGGGAGGAAAGGAAATTGGGTAGGAAAGTTTAATATGTTGAGTCAAAAAGATTTTCTAGCTGTAGCTGATGGCCGCAGGGATTTACATTGCCGTTATGCATGGAAGCTCCACAAAGTAAAGGTAATGTCTTTGTGTACCTGAGATCATTTCAGTGAAAACTGACTTCATATAAGTTAGCTTTATTAGCTGTTTTGTCAGTAGAATTGGGCTTCAGTGCAAGCGTAGAGGGCCGCTTCTGCTGAAAATATCTGTGTGGTTAAAGTTTAAACTAAAACAAATTTCAATTTAAATAACAACAGTTATCCAGTTTCTAATCAAGTTATTATATCAGCCTTAAAAGTCCACTTTCAGTAACCTCAAATATAAATGTCAATGACTGCAAGGTTTAATAACAGTTTCTAAAGTCTTTTCATTTTAATCAAGATCGGTGAATATGTTGACTTCAACACATTTCCCTTGTAACGATTAGTTGGACCGGAAAAATAATTTATCCTTAACTGCTGTGCACCAGCTCCTCATCTACAGTGGGTCTCCGGTTAGAGAGAAAAACATGTCCCCAACACTTTTTTACAGCATAATTAGGTAAAATTATACTAAAAACAGCTTGTACCAGGAAACATTAACTAACAAATTAAATAATTTTGATGGGGCATTATTACATGTTTTCCCCCCACTGTAATGATCTACTCTGACTGCCCATTACATTGCCTAAAATCACATATGTTGAAGACCATTTAAAAAAAAGATGTTTTTTTTTATTCTGAGTGGTGTCCCCACCACTTTTTAAAAGCATTCTGAGCCCTTATGTCCCCACCACTTTACAACCTAAAGTGATGCCCTAAAGTGACACTCTACAAAAATGTCTAGCTCTTCATGTAACCTTCTCAGTTTAGGAATCCAAAATGCCTCGTCTCTCCATTCATCCATTAAATCACATTCTCTGGCCAGAAGAATTTGACATCACTTTGGTGATAAATAATCTCCCTCCACCTCCCTTTGCCCTCTCTAAGCAATCTGTCGCCCTCGCTCCATCACTCTCTTCCTCCGTCTAGCTGAGGCAACTCCACCGTCTCTCTCTTGGCATTACGCTGTCCCTGCCTCCTCCCCTGGGCTCGTCTGACAAGGAAGATGAAACGGAGAAAAAGAAAAAAAAAAGCCCCACCTTCCCGCTTCCCCATTCATCTACATACAAGCTGCATTACCACCCAATTACACTTAGATTACATTAATGTGCTTTCACCCAGCCAAGCCTCCTCTGTATGCGCCAAACCCATTCTCCACCGTCGGCGGTGCCTGCGTGGAGCATTATGGAGGCGCGTAATCTTGTGATATTGTGTCAGGATTAACATCAAATCTCATTATGGCCGTGGTGGATCATGGGAAAGGGAAGGAGGGTGGGAGCAAGTTGGAGGGGGGAGAGTGTGTGGGTTACATCTTTATTTATGTTTTAGGTTTTGAAAAGCTGAGCAGGAAGGACAGAAAGAAGGAGAAAGATGAGATCAGGGCTGTGAAATCTCAATTACACGTGATGGCATTTGGGATTGTTTGATTTATTAGACACAAGAGTCTGGGGGCTAATTTACTATGTGGGCCTGTTGAACACACCCACGTGCATGAACACACGCACACACACACACACACACACACACACACACACACACACACGGTCGATCAGGACAAACCCAACAGGGGT